>JBBDHI010000024.1:4161381-4172854 GCA_037177115.1 Craterocephalus stercusmuscarum
TTATGTATACATTATTCATTTAGGTGATTTTATACATTGATTGATTTTTCTCACTGTTGTCTGTAACTTACATTAACCCAAGGAAGAATAGCGACAGCCATGTTAGCAGCTAATAAGGATAAAAAAAAAAAAAGCAGCCAAGCAAAAAAAACAGCTTATGACTACAAAAATAAGTGTAAACTATAGTATGTGAGCATTTTTGTTATTATGTGCCTATATAGTTTGTGTGCATAATTTTTCATTTGTATGCACAGTTATATTGAGTCGCTTTTCTCTCCATAGACAAACATTAAAAACCTGCTTAAGGTTGTCCCTTAGGACTTGACCTGGACATCCTCCAAACAGGAGCTGTAATTTCAAAGCAACACGGTTAGATTTTTTCCATATTTTTAATACCACCATTATTCTTAACCAGCCCATAACCACATGGTCCTGGTTCACCTTTTTAGTCTTTACATCATGCAAGTCTCTGTTTCATATTCGTCCAATTTAGACCTCTCTAATTCAACTTGAACAGTAATTCTTAGCATAATCACGACTATGCTGGAAAATGCAAAACCAGCCGCTAATACTATGGGTGACAGTGCCATCAACGATGTAGCCCTGGCTCTGAGTAAAAAGCCTTAGCTCAGGTTTGTATGTAATGAACTCACAGTGAACTTTCAGCTCATTGGGCAGCCAATGTCCACTTAACTGATGGAGTCTGGGGATTAGCACTTTCATCAAGTGGCCAACCGAATACCTGTCACGACTGTTTAGTGGAACTTTGTTGATAGCACATTGACCTACTGTAGCTTTCATCCATGTGACCTTTGTCAGGTTTTCTGCCAGGTTGCTGCCAGACAAATAACCAGGTACCACAGAGTTCTTTCTAAACCCAGAAAGTTTTTTGTCCAACACTAAACTGGATTTTTTTACCTTCACAAATGGGAAGAAATCATTACACAACTGGTGACTAATTGGGCCGACATAGGTAAGTGGACTTTAAAAGCAAATCCTCCTTCCAGCTAAGGTATAACTTTTAGCAGAGTGGCAGAAACCTTTCTTGATGAGGTTCTTATTGATTAGGGTGGCCATCACCCTTCTGGGCTCCATCTTAAACCAGGCCTCTGCAGATTTATGTGCCTTTCACAGAGGTTTATCTTTGCCTTAATGCCTCTTTGTTCAGCACTGTATTGGTGTTTCTGTCACGTTGTTAAAATCTATGGCACAATATTACTTGCTTGGAATGGGCTCATGGAAGTGTCAGGCCTTGTAGATCTATGACACAATATGGCAGAGAGGAAAAAGGTAAAATGGAGCTGTAAACTCATAAATCTCTATCTTTATTCCAAATGATGGCATGCACTGTCTCTTTACACAACAGACAGAATTGATAACACAAACAGCTGACATTTTGTTAAGTACATACCCCCAACCTGTTCTTTGAAATAATGTGACAATCGTTTGATGTCTGTGATGAGTGTTCCCATTTTTCTTTGGCCCGGGCAATTTCCTCTGGCAACTTGGCTCATCCTCAGCTCAAAATCGCATGTGGTAGCGCTCAGAAAGGACTGATATGTGAATGGGCATTGGCAATGTATTTATCTTCTCCGACTGATACTCTCAGCTGAGAAATGCCAGCTGTTCTGAAAAGTAAACCGTTTGGTCGAGATCCTGAATCAGGTGCTCTCACTGGCTGAAACACATCCTCTGTGGTGATGGCAATCATCGAGACACTTGCTGTGCATTTATTTGTCCTCCAGCTGGCCCGTTTGGTCCTCAGTGTGGAATTGAACCAAGGTGCAGAAACCCAGAGCTACCTTCCAATCACCAGCTGATGATAATGTTATCTCTCTGAAATCTGTCTTAAATAGTAAACATTGCACAAGTTTTCACTTTGATACTCTAATTTTTTTTATTTATAACATAAAGATTATTCCATTATTTTATTACACACCTATCTTTAATACAAAGCTCTTTATTTTTATCATTTAACACATGAAAAAAAATACAAACTCAGTAAATAAGCAGTAAGATGAAGGTAAAGGTAGGGAAGGAGATCCTGGAAAAATGATTTGGGTAAGCTGCATTTTGAAAATACACAAAATATTACCCCCCCCCCGATTTTGGTCACAAACACTAACTCTTGCGTTTTGTGTTGTCAATCCGAATGTTTTGATGTCTTTTACAACCTACCTACCTCTTTCCCTTTTACAGCCTTGACCTGTTGTGACCTCCCAGTCAGTTGTTATGTTATGCTGTGGCTCAGTGGACAGCTGTCGCCTACTAAAACAGGAGGTCAGCAGTTCAATTCCGCTTGGGGACATGTTGAAGTGTCCTTAGGCACTGAACCTTACCTTGCCTCCCGATGTGCCTATCAGGTGTGTGAATGTGTGTGAATGTTAGCTTCTAAAGCACCCAGAATGATACAATATAGGTTCTGTACGAATGAGAGAATGAGACATGTAGTGTCAAAGCGCTTTGAGTGACTAGATGACTAGAAAAGCGCTCTACAAGTACAGTCCATTTACCATTTGTTTCTAAAACTTGGAGCATACTTTGTCAGTTCCTTTAATTGGGACCATGTGTCATACTAATCAAACAGATCCAATAGCTTTGAATCAGTTGAGATTCATTTGCGTGTAAAAATGATTTCCAATTTATTTGCTTATTTCCTGATGATTCCTAATTTGTATGCTTTTCAACATGAAATAGCCAAATGAACCTCATCCTGAGGTGGTTAGTCATTTTTGTCAGGGGTACTAGTAGGGCGTAGTTAAGGCAGAAGAGGACAAACACACCAACTCTGAACATAATGGTTGCAATGGCCTTATCTTCCCACTTCAAACAGAAAGTTGTCCTAAAAGGCCAAGAGGTGCAGACAGATAGAGATGCTGGTAACTGTCAACTGACAAGCCTGTTGACAACAATGGTGAAGGGGGGGTGGATAAAAGAAAACACTGGTGTAATCTCTTTAATCGGATTAAAGATCAGCTTTCCTGCAGTGGAGTCATGGTGGTTTATTCTTTATCATGACAGAAAGCTATTATAACAAATGTTTCAGAATTTCAATTTTTTTTCCAAAAAGTGTCACTACTTCTCTGTGTTTGTTATCTTCAGGCATTAAATGCCACCATACCTGGATGGGCAACGCATTAGAGAGCTACCTGGAGCAAGTCTCGTCCTCCTAGAGACGCTGGTCAGGTAAAAATAAAGAAGACATGATACATTTCTGTGGGCAGATGTGACGTTGGTACCTACTCCCATTATTGGGGAAATGGCCTTTAATTTACTAACAAAACTGTAGTGACAAAAAAACCTCAAAAAACCAAAACACCAAAGAACCATAAGGATAGTTTTGCCTTTGATATCATTGATTAGGCTGAAGTTTTAATTTATAAACCTTTTTGATCAAGGTGGAAAAGGGAACGGTTTTGAGTTAAGCTCAAGGTAATGATATGCACTAGCTTAGTGGTTGATATTTGCAGTACCAATGCAACAAATAGCAAATTGGCTCAAAAGTGATGGTGTGTAATTACCAACATGCAAATAACACCCATCTGTGCTTTATTGTGGCCTTCAGAATTTTTTTTTCTCACCACCAAAGGGTAACATTTCTAAAAAGACTGTAATTACTTTCTACTCTGCTGAAAATGTGGATCCCATTAATTTTGCTTTGGCACAAATACTATATCCTATACCCTCTCAGCACAGCAGCTGAGATTTATTAAAGTTCAGCTGATTCTGTTTTACAGCGATAGCTGAACTGGGTTGCAGGCTGTGACCGCCATACATAGAGGGCAATATTCTGACATTAGCCCAATTATGATGACAATATTATGAATTAGACAGCAACTTAAATTTATGTTTATTTGAACAAAAATAAATTGTGACACAAGGTCATATTCAAAGTAAGCCAGGTAGTGTAATTTGATTGTAGTTATAAATAATACCATGTTGTAGCATTTGCTGCTTTATAAGGCAATACATGGTGGGGATGTCCCAATACTATTTTTTTTCCTGTCCGAAACCTGATACCTTGGGTTTAGTGCTCTTCCAATACCAGACACCAGTCCGATCGCTGTGTTATTTTATTAAACATACAGCTCGCAGCAACACCCAAACACAATCTTGAATGAAGCCACATGGGGCAGCACTGGACAGACAAAGCACCATGAATGAATTGTACAGTATTTACCACTTCAGAGAGTTTGGTGGGTGTCATGGGTGTGGAAACCTCCCAACAAGACTCAGTGCAGCTCTTCAGAAACCCCAGACTCACATAACAGAGCGTTTATTCAGACATATGTTAGCAGTTTGCTTAACACTTCACAATCAACACAAGAACATTTACAAATAAATATGTAGCATTCAAATACCTGAGGTTACACAATAAGAAAATTAGAGAATACTGTAAGGATAAATAGGCAAATAGCTGTTTTGGTCTGCTGAACCATGGCTTTGTATGCGGTAATAACAGCAGCATCAGGCTGAATAAATGCTATATACACTCCACAGCTCTAACACAGGAGAGCTAACGAAACTTAAAAGGGTAAGAGGAAACTCATTATTTCTAAATTGAAGGAATTTAAAAATTGCTAAGTGAAGAAATAGAGGTGTAATTTCATCTTGAGTATATGACGCCGCACACTCTCTATGTGTTGATCTCCAGATTGTTAACAAGCTGGCCATGTCCGTTCATGTGAACCACGCCTCCTCTCGTCTCTCTCAGCTCTCTGCCCTCCCTCCCTATGAAAGGCTAAAACTCGTGAACAATGGCAGCACGCACTTTTTAAGCAAAATGGTGGAGATCAGAACAAAACTTTCACCTGAAGATAACAGGATATGACCTTACCGCTAAAAGAGACAACGGTTACTAACTAAACTGTCTGCTACCACCATGTTAATGTTGAAACACTAAATAAATGTCATAATGATTCATTTACGGACAAAACCATATAAAACACAGAAACCAGTTCTCTTGCTTGCAGCTTTATAATGTTCTAAGTTACTTGTTACCTTACTTGACACGTTCTGCAAAATGGTGATGCTTTGCTTATATTAGTGATTGCACCTTGTAGATATTAGTGACGAGGCAAGTTGGGGGTGGGAAGCAGAGAGAGAAGGAGGTGTGCATTATGACATGCTGTTTTTTGTCTGAAGGCAATGCACATTGGCAAACCTCACTGTGAAATGATTGCGCTTTTATCCCTTTAAATACTCACTGGTTGTAGGGACGCAAAATAAAAGTAACCGGTGTCAAAACAGAGGAAAAACACTAAAGGAGTTGGGGCAGTGCAGCAGACCACCACTGACTTATCAACAAGCAGCCAATTAACCTGCCAGTATAGGATATTTCTTTTAAGGTTTACCTTTGAAAAAATAAGAAATTTGAAGAAAAACTGAGACCATCTGAGCTGCTTTTATATTTGCTGAATATCTGTGTCCGACAAATGGACTTATTTTGAGCTAGTTCAACTAACTGTACAACAGTATTGGTGCTGTCTGGACAAAATGGATGAACAGAACATGAAATAGTGATCCACTTATTTCTGCTTCTGTCAGGCAAGTCCTGGTTTAGATTCAATAAATCATTCACTGACAAGACAATGCATTTGGCTACGTGATGCAATAAGGTATGCGTGAGTATGTGACGGCCAGAGGGCCTGATCTTAAGACGCCACTCACTTTGCTTCCAAGCATATTGTAATTATTCTGTTTCCCTATTGACCTGCAATCCGTCTCCATAGTGATCCATCTTTCACATCGAGGCGGTGTATGTTCATCCATGTAGGTACACACACACACACACACACACTCACAGCTTCCTTTGCATTTCTCAAAGCCCTCAATTAATCTCTGTGGCAGAGCTCTCTCAGTCATTTCGCTCATGTTTGCATTCACCCATTTATTTTATCAGTAAGTGAGTGTAAACATCATGCTCTGCTCATGGAAATTAAACAAGGGGGGGCAGGGAGGGGAAATAGCTGAAGGCGATTCATTTTGAACGGTTTTTAGACCACCAGCCTCCTTAAGAACTTGAACTTTGAGACTGGTGAATGCTACAGTGACCTCATCCATAATGCAATACAGCAAGTGTCCTGGTCCCAGCGATCACATTAGATCCAATCATTTCCACTCTGAAATGTTTTGAATATTCAAGAGACAGAAACGGTGTAATCATAACCTCATGAATTAAATAGCGCACCATTACAACCTTATGAGGACTGTAATTTACATTTCACAGTGAGATAACTTAAATGATAGCCTGGGGACAAGCTTACCCGTAGTCATCATTTATAAGACTATACAGACTTTTAAGGGAAAGTTTTTGGAGTAATTTTCCTCATCATCATCTCTGTTAGAATTACTCCTTGAGGCTTTTTCCCATGCTTTCACGGTTTTTTAGATATGCTCTCTTTAATGATGGGTCATTTAGTGATGCCCTGAGGTTGTGGATGCCAAGAGAACTAGCAACCATAATATCAGCACTAGTCTTGGTGAGCCCAGCAAAATGACTTCCACTTAAGATGAACAGAGAAGAATTGGGTTAATATAAACTGGCAGCAGGAGATAAAAGGAAGTTAAAAGTTTGTATAATGAAACAATTCCCATTTGGCTGTTTTTACACACTGAGATTTCATTCATGAATTAGCTCTAAACAGTAGGAATTAAGAATTTTATGTAATCAGTTTAACATTTCCAGTGCAAACAGTTAATCTGAAATAAATAAATTACACACATCTGCAGCTTTTAAACCCTAAGCCAAATGCAGGTCTTTGATGTTGGAAGAAAAGAAAAGAAAGCAAAATCTAAACTGAAAAATTAAAAGTTACTAACCGTGGCGGTCTGCGCCAACTAATAACACCAAAAAGATTAAAAGAAGGAAAAGATTAAAAAGTAAAGTTAAAACTATTTCAGCAAAATAAAAAAAGAACTCAAACTTAAATTAGCATCTTTTGATTAGGCTTTCAGGTTTAGAGAGGCATAACACTCCAATCGTACAATATATTATCCCATACAGCCTCAGACTGACAGATACTGCATGAAAAAAACTGAATGATGCAAAATGGTTGCAAAGTGTCAGATGTTGCTCGACTGTGCTCGGCGAAATTTGGGGTAATAGCATTGCTGTGCTTCTCTTTGTTTCTGTCACAGCTGCCGCTTCTTAAGCCCTGATATAGAGCTCCTGAAGAATATAAAACCACCGAAATAGAGACTGAGGGAGAAGCGGATGTGTGGGTTTTTGGCAAACATCAACAAATTCACGCTCCTTTAGGGGCATTTTGAGATGTGACAGGTTGTCAAGTGGAAACCTCTGGGGAGATGCTTCCCATAACCCAGCAAGAAATGAAATACGGGTTGTCAGGGACCATCCATGAAGGACACCACTGGCCAGACAACATTGTGTGTGTGTGTGTATTTGTGTGTGTGGGATGAATTAGCCACATAATGTCAGACTGTAACGTATGCTTAATCAGTTGTTTTTTGGACATCTGTGCGGTGCAAACCATCTTTTCTGCCTGTCGAGTTCATTTGCTTGCAGGGCCCTGCTGGATAGATGGTTCAAAAAACAGAGTTTGTACAATTCTAATGAGCTTGAAAGTCGATATTTGGTGTGGAGCCTGAACCCTCTTAGATAAGCTTTCTTGTAATTGCTTTACAGAGATATTTTGGTTGTTTTTTTAAAGTCTTATAAAGAAGCTGGTAGTATTTAGGTGCAGCGGTCAATGTTTCAAACGGAAGGATGATCCTGAAGGGGAAGCTTGAGTGAAAAGCTGATAACCTGTCAATTTAACATCCCACTGTTTTTACAATTGCTGTAGCATTCAAAAACATTCTGGTTCGGTTTGATGCACTGTGCGATTCATTTATTCATTTTCTAAATCTGCTTTATCCCATCAAACGCCTGTAGAAAAAAAAAAGAAAAACCCTGACAGGCGAACCAGGAACCTACTTGCTAGGATTCGTTAGCACTAACCAGCAAACATCTGCGTAGCTCAATTCTGTAAAATGGTGATAAAATATCACTTGATTTAAGCAATTTCTTAAAATATATTGCAAGCTGAAATACTTTTGAATGCAAAATATAAATCACATTCATTGTCATCCTCTGAGCTTACCTTACTGTAATAGCTTAAGCACAGGGTTGGGTAATATGGCTGAAACTCTCTTAAAGGAGAACTTTGCTTTTTTTTAACCTGGGGTCTGTTGTCATCTTTCCTCTCATACATGTGGGTGAGGAGGAAAGGAACGTTCAAGATAGCTCCAGTGTTTAGCTGGGCAGGCAGCTAGCAGCCCAGCTAATGATAAGTATTCGGCAAATGGCTCTGCGTCTGGCTCTAAGTTCGCCCTAAAAACATGCTTTTTTTCCACACTGAAGTGCTCTGATAGTCTCAATGAGTGTCGGACAGGAGAAATGAACAAAAGTATCTGTAATAGCTGCGATCGCCTTGTTTTAGTGTCTGTGTCCAAATCTCGTGAGAATAATGGCGCGATAACTTGCGTCAAAACACCGCTGGGCTAATTTCTCCTCTCTAGTACGTTGTCGGACACTTGTTGAGACTATCAGAGCACTTAAGTGTGGAAAAAAAGCACGTTTGCCCAATACTTAACATTAGCTGGGCTACTAGCTGCCTGCCCAGCTAAACACTGGAGCGATCTTGAACGTTCCGTTCCTCATCACTCACATGTATGAAAGAAAAGATGATAACAGACCCCAGGTTAAAAAAAAGATAAATTCTTCTTTTTTTTTTTTTCAATTCAATTCAATTTATTTATATAGCACATAAAAAACAGCTTCCGCTGACATAAGTGCTTTCCAATACATTAAAGAAAAAAAAAAACAGTACTTATACACTATATAAAATATATGAAAATGACATTAAAGTAAAAAAGCAATCAGATGATACTAATTAAAATCATAAAAACCTAAAAGAGAAACAATAAAATCAGAGTGTTTCTTTAAGTTGTCTGCAGCTGAGAAATGTGACAGAGCAATGAAATTGCTCGCATTCAGTCCTTCAGAAGTCCAGCTGGACTTGGGAATGAGTATATCTTTGTTCACTGTGTTGCTAGCATAGCAGCAGTAGTTCTGGGTAGGAGTACTCTGGTAACATGCCTTCCAGGGCAGCTGCCACTGTCTGTGCCAGCTTCCACAGCCTTAGTTTTAGTTTTGTCCTTGGCTTGCATGTAATATTGTTGGCTGTATATACCGTGGTGTAAACTAAACTCACCGATTCAGAGAAAAAGCCATTTCCCATCCCTGATTCATGTAGCAGCCAGCCAAGAATACTCAGTTGTACATTTCCAGCATCAACTCAAATAAATGTGAATCAGGAATCTAATTATAGATTCAGCTGTGTTACTGATGATCATTTTAAAACTCATTAAAAAGAGATTGCTTTAGTACTTTAAAGCACATTAACGCAGGCTCCAGGTAGCTCATCTGGTGTTCAGAGATCGAAGATCCTTGCCACAGCCCGGGTTTTAGTCTCAGCTTTTTGCATGGTGTCTTCCTCTCTCTCCATCTGCCGACTTCCAGTTTCTAGTCTGTTCTCTGCTTGTTTAAAGACCGCTTGTGTTAAAGAATACTGAAAAAAAAGTATATGAGCAAACCAACGTGCAGATGCTTTTTTAAAAATATCTGAGCGCAGCTAACCCCAGTGGCTTCGGGTTGAGAGTTAACAGCCCGCTGTACAGAAAGTCCCATTGTTCCTATCTGGCTCAGTGAACTCTGAGATAGTATTCGCTGAACTTTTAGCGCCATGTTTTGCATTGTGTGCAAGACAGGGTCCATGATGTATCTGGGCCACTTATCCTGCCCCACAAATGAGAACACATCTTCAGTCACTTTCACTCCTGCGGCAGCGCTGAGCATCCCGGCATCCAGAACCTGCGCATGAAACACAATGTTAACTCACCAGAGACAGTCCCACCCCCCAAAAATCCCTCCCTTATTCTCATGCTTGTCTCCATCTCCCTTCACTCTTAGATGCTGAGTTTGTCGGAAGGCAGGGGAGGATGGATTGGAGGAATGTGGAACGCCGTGCAGCGGTTAGTGAGATAAGTGGCATTCGTGTTTCCTCCCGTGGCTAATTATGCTATTTATACCTCGGCAATGAGGGAGATGCTCTGAGCTGGTACAAGATTAGTATTCTCTTTAACATTGTTTATCCTCCTTAAAGCGATAACAGCACACACAGTTTGCTTCAGGGGTGAAAGCTGTGTTTATGTGTCTTTAGTTCCTTAAATGTGTCTACATATGTCTTCCAACTTTGTCGCAAGCACTTTAACATTAACAGCTGTAGTTAGGTATAGCACATGTCTTTCTTCTCCATGTCCTTAATCTTTTATGTGGAGGATAAGCCTCATTATCATAATGAGTGAGAATGGGGTCTGCTTCTTGGTTTATTCAGTGCTTAGAGATTAATGTTGTTCTGTTTTTTTAATTGTTGTTGGTTTTTAAGGTTTTATTGTCAACAGCTGCCTGATCATAAAGAGTGTCACATACCAGCATCTGACAAAATGGCCAGAAAACATTTTTTCTGCAGTTTTTTGGGGTAAGGTGATAAAATTGTCCATTTCTTTTGCAAAACTTTTACATATTAAAAAGGGATTTTTATGTTGTAGCAGGAGTTTCCTCAGTTTCCTCTATGATGGGTAAAGTGTGTTTTTTCTCTCTTTTCAGTGAAGCTTCCACTAAACAAGGTGTGAGAACAAACAAATCAAGCTATTCAGCAGATATAATTGGCATTATCTTTATAGATTGGTATACACACTCTTTCACAGAAATAAATATAATTAATTCATGTAAAATGTATATTAACTGAATGGACCTTAATATTGTTGAATTTAAAGTCAACTTCCTCAGAATATGTTTGAAACATCATATACCCCCCCCCCAAACCAACCTGCTAAATGTGGGTGAAATTAGTCTAAAAGGCACTTAGGCCTTCCTCAGAAACTTCCTGGTTACACGTCCACCTCTTGGACCCAGTTGTGCCTAAATAATTACCCCTACCATGAAAAGCACCTCGAAGACCTCCAATCATTAAGTCTGTTAAACTTCGAAAACTATCAATTACTTAATGATACTTGTCACTTTCAATCAATCAATAATGAATCAAATTGATTATAATTTTTGACAGAGTAATGCTTGCTAAGCTGGGTGAGTCGGATGTTAGAGGTCGGCCAAGCATTATGGTTTAATATTTCTAACTGAAAATGAGCTGGAGCTGTATCTGCACAAGCACAAAAAGGAGTCAGAGAAAACTGAGACGATTCAGAGACAGAGCTGTGAAGACATTTGATTACATGTTGATTAAATGAGTTAGAAAGACAAGATAATTATGTTTGCTTAGTTAGTTAGCCTTTCATTTTTACTTTGATATGCCTTTGACTTCTTTTCAAGTATTACAAAATATTGGTCAATAACATTTCTCATTATTTAACTTAGCCCAAAATCAACTTAGCTCTTATAAGGTGTAAA
>JBBDHI010000024.1:4349840-4367754 GCA_037177115.1 Craterocephalus stercusmuscarum
ACCGTACCACACCGCACCATCACGTACTGTACCATACCGTACCATACCATACCATACCATACCATACCATACCATACTATACTGTACCATACCATACCATACCATACCATACCATACCATACCGTACCATACCGTACCGTACCATACCGTACGATTCCATACTGTACCGTATCATACCATACCGTCCTTTTCCACTTATCTGGGGACGGGTTGCGGGGGCAGCGGTCTAAGCAGAGAAGCCCAGACTCAGGAATACATGCAATTACAAAAGCTTTTTTTAAAATTCCTTTGTAAGAGATCACCATCTTCTGTGAACTCTTAATCAGGAATATTAATTACTTCAAACTGGTAATAGTTCACATCATGATAAAATGGACAGTACATGACAGAGTGGACCTCATTCTCCACTTGTTATGAGCCCCGATACTCAGATTCTGTCTTCTTCCTACTGTATGTCCTTCCTGTTCTTACTGTTACTACATTGCATAAAGTGCAGACATTAAAATTTCCAAGATTAATTATTCCCATTCCAAAAGCTCCTGTTGTGTGATTTAAACTAATAATAAAAAAACAATGTGGCTGAAGTTGCCATAAAGGTGAGGCCTGATCTGTAGTCTTTCAAGGGCAGCCGTTTGGCATTGACAATGCATGCTGTGTCTCACCTACGAGGCAAAGTACGTAATCAGCAATATTCTTTTTTAATCAAGGACCAACAGCTTGAATTCATTCTAAAGGCTGCAAAGCTTAATTCGTACTGTTTCCAAAAGCACAGATCATTAAAATATCTTCCATTTTCTGCTGTAAGAACCCCCTTGAGGTACAAAGTTGTAGATGTTACCTGATTGCTCTTGGCTGTTTAGCAAGTTTTTCACTTTCAAGTTCAAGTTTTCAACTCAACTTCAGCTCACCGGAGGCCGTAAAACGAGGTTAGTTTTGTATCTTTTTGTTGCGAAGGCAAGTAACATAAATAGTTTATTACAGGTATAATGTATAAAACAAAAAGTCTTATAGTGTGGGTGAGTAATTTTAGACAAAGCCATGCACCCCTGTCAGTCTATCTCTTTGCCATATAGCGCTGCATGTGATTGTAGCTCGTGCCCAGCTCGATCATAAATGAAAGTGACTTTGAGTGCAAGCAAACAAACAGAGCTTAAGTGAATCAGTTAGGCAGAAAGAGGCATGTGGCAGGCAGGCAGGTGATGGATGGTGGCGCTTAGGAGCCATGACTTTTGGGTAAGTGACAATGACACACATAAAGGCCACCATTACCCATTTTAAGATGCGGTTAAAGTCCTTATCGACCCGCCCGCCTCACTTGCCAATATGCCAGAGCATCACGCCAGCTGGAGCTGGATGGCAGGCAGGGAGTGATTTGCATTGACGAGAGCCAACCTGTCCCCTGTCTATAACACTCACACACACACTTTATAGACAGTCAAGTTTTCTTATGTGAGCTGCGGCCAAAACAGAAAAGGACCAATAGCAGCGAATCGCTGATGGATTCCAAAAGCGGCACTTTGCAATTCGTCACAAACACACTTCAGAGTGAAAGTGTGCCGCAGAGTCAAATTAATACCTGACACCAATGCGGTCGAGTACACTTTCTTCCACATCCCCGGACGCTGCCAGAGACACTCACATGAGGCGAAAAATTGCATGAAATTACAGCGCCTTCCACACTTTACACTCCGCACTAAGTTTAAACATCACATGACACATCAATACATCCTGCAATAGACGTCATTATTTTCACGGGGAAAAGCACATCTGCTCACAAGCTTTCATCCATCAAACACTTGATAATAGGGAATGTTTCAATCAGAAGTTGACAGACACACCTGCCCTATATTTATACCTTTTTTAAATGTTTATTTATCTCCAAGTTTAATCTCTGGGGGATTGAAGGAGCATGTTAAGCGTGACAGAAAAATGTCCCGTTTACTCCCTTTTTAAAGAAATTCTTCAAAAGTAAAAACTCTTAAATCAACCTGAGCTGTATTTTCTTCTGTTTTCTCCCTCTCTCACTCGATTTCTGAACCAAAACTTGTTTCTATAAACAAGCTGCTTGCTTGCTCAGTCATCATGCACATCATATTTTATACTCTGACAGAATATTCCAAGCAGCTATGCTCCAAAAATATAGCAGATGAAGTCTTAGTTTAGAATTACAAGGTACACGTGCGGCAAATGATATACATACGGCACTGTGCACAAGGCTTAAGCTGCCCTTCATTTCTTTATATATCGTTAGGAAAAGAGAAAATAGGAACAGATATTTAATGAAAGGAAATAAAAATACGGTGTAGAAGGAAAATGTTTTTTTCCTACAGTTCTAAAACCCTTGAAAGCCTATTCTTCAAAACATGCTTTCTTTTAACTTCCTTAAGTAATCTTCAGGAATAGTTCTCAAGGTTTCTTGAAGGACTTTCCAAAGCTCTTCAGTGGATGTTGGCAGCCTTTCATTCTGTCTTCTGTCAAGCTGATCCCACACTGCTTCGGCTGTGTTGAGGTCTAACCCCGGGGAGGATTCATCTCCATCAGACCTGTTGCAACTGACTTAAAGCCCAGTTTTTGTTTCATTTGGCCGATTTTATTCTTTCCCTCCGTTTTCTTGACGAATAATTTCTTAAGAGTTACCGTTCCATGGAGTAATTTCTGATGAAGCTTTAGCGAACATGGTGCAACTAGAGGCATCTGTCGGGTGTTGTGTCAGGTCTTTGCGGGAATTTTTTAATTCATTTATTTATTTGATTATAAATATACGGTGCATCTGAGTGAACATCTGTAGAACAAATGTAAACATGCTGAGTTATGGCCAAGTGAATTTGCATCGATAGTCCCTGTAGGCAGATGAAGAAACAATAAACAGTCAAATAAAACAAAAACAAGTTTATACAGTATAAAAGACTAAAAGATTGTAAACCTGACCTGCTGTAATTATCTGTAGTTAAGGCATGTGCTCCATGGCCAATGGGCTGTCTGGCTGCATGGGGCCTTCCTGAGCTATCCATGGACGCATGTGCAGCCTTGTGGTTGGCTGGTTTGGGATTTGGGATAGATACATTGGGATGTCCTGTGGGTTTAATCACCAATAACTGCAGGTATGTTTTGTTTTTTTCTTTTGTTGATGTTTTTGTTGTTGGGATTCCATTTTTTCCCTAGCTTGTCTGTCTTTTTATTGGTGCTCCTGAGGCTTTGTTTTTACTTGCAGAAAAAAGAACCAGCAGCTAAACCTATAAGGAAACCTGTTCCTGTATAGTTGAAGCAACTGTTTTTTTTTTTTCTTTTTGACTGAAGAGCTGCTGCTTTCTATCTGGTGGATGGTTTTATGTCTTTTCCTCTTTCCATTCTCCTTTTCTCCTCCAATCACTTTCTTTCTTTTGTCCCCATTAGTGGCTGAATATGGACTGGACTAAAAATAAGTGAAAACCAGGAAACATCCAGAAAATTGTAAGTTTCATAAAGCTTTGAGTACTCTTGTTAGAGGAGCTCTACCCAATTTCACGTCCGGCTAGTTTACTTAGCGATAGCGGCTAGTTTTTTTAGCTTTGGCGTGACACTCTTTCTTTGTTAACTTTCGATAGCGTAACTTCTAGCCGCTATCGCTAGCTAAACTAGCCGGACGCGATATCGGGTATAGCTCCTTTAACTGTAAAGGATTTCACAAAAGTGGGTCGGAGGAAGCAAAATAAAAATAAAAAATCTGATTCATTTAGCACAGTGCTGTACACAAAAAAAAATCACACTTACCTCTTTGTGAAATATTAAGAAAAATGACTCCTGCAGACAATCAGGTAACTGAGAACTGCTTGAGAACAGACTGCTTGATGTATGACTTCTCACACCAAACCTCTAATAAATTATCCTTGATTAGCGCTGAATAAGCTGCAAAATGGAACGAAACATTAAACCAGTGTTGTGAACATCACTCACCATTTTAGAAACGCCTCCAGTAAAACACATCTTTTTCTACCCTTATCAAGAAGCTGCTGAGGCAGACCAGGAGAGTTCTCCCATTTTGTTTTAATCATCACATTTATTGCATATTTTAGTGATTATTTGCATATTGCACACCGCCAGACAATGTTAATTTCATGCAAATCTAGTGTTTTAAAACCTCTAATTGTATTAAGTCTTGGTATCACCCTTTTGTTCCAGTCTCACTGTCTTTTTTTTTTTTTTAGAATTCAGTGTCTACAAATTCACAAAGATGCACTCCCGTCTCCTACCTTTGTCTTAGAGCCGTGCCTGCTCACAGTACACCGTTTCAAAACGAGTGGGACTGGTTCTAAAGGCCCTGAGTCAAGACCGCTGTGGAGATGAAATGGATAAAGACTATGAATAGAGATCGCGTTTCCCCCAAGCATGAGCATGACATGCAGATACAGGGTGCTCGGAGAAATCCATAAATGCAAATGGTGTTTTGGATGCGCTGCGGTGGCTGCAGGACACGAGGAACTTCATATTACAGCTCAACGAGCTCATTGGTTCACGAGGAGCCGAGTGAGAGCTGCATCGATTTCTGGCAAACGCCTTGATGTTGATCTGCTTATTCTCGGGCTTCATTTAATTTATTTATTTGTTTCTCTCCTGGCTTGTCATGTCTTCCCACTGATGCAAATCTTGCTATTGTTGTGCACAAGAAGTTAGCAGGAATTTGCATATTGAAGGCAGACATTTCTGGAGCTGTTGCTATCATTATCATACCTTGGTGTTTCAATTTTCTGTCACAAACAGCAGGAGGAAAATATTACATCTCAAAATTAGATGACTCATCCTCTGCAGTGTCTCGTGTGATAGAAAATAATGTATCAACATTTTTGAGTATTATTAGAAATAATAAGCTCAGTGTTTCTGGCTGTGAGTGATGAAGTGCTGGATTCTCCTTTTTGTCTTTATCTAAGGCCGTTATTAAGAAAATACATCCTCTTTTACTTTTAAAGTTTTCACGAATCACAACAAACCGGTTCTTTTTACATCTTAAAATGTGATAAATATAACCTCGGGCAAACACTGCATGACATATTGTACCGTGCTGAACAAAAAAATGAGCCAATATTGAGAAACAGTGAGCGAAAACTTAGAACGCCCTTACTGATTGATTTTTTATGTCTGCTGGTCTGGAGCATTCAGGTGTAAGTTAACACAAAGCCAAAGTGAAAGAAAAGATACCAACAATAATTTTAGAGGAACATTTGTTGCTGCCGTCAGTCTGCAAAGGATTCTAAAAACATCTCCAAAATATTAACGAGTATATTCTCAGAAATGGATATACCACAAGCTTGCCCCAAGGTCAGGCAATGCAACACTCAGAGAAACCGAAAAATCCAAAAAACTACATCTCAGACTTTGTGGGCATCAGATAGCATATTAAAAGTAGTTTCTTTTTCATCATGTATGTAGTATATGTAATCATTTGCACCAGTTTGAAATCTTTCCAACTCCCACAGACCTGAAAGCCTGCAGAGGGCCTCACAGCTCTCTGCAATGTGATAAATTAATAAACTGAGATTCCAATAAATAGCATTCTTTCACCCACAGTGAGAGGATGTCACACAGAGACACTCGGCGGGGAGAAAATCTATATATGCAAAAAACGCTCTGCTTATTGTGGTCGCTAACTGGCTGATGCACCACTCAGTGGCTCTTACATTGATTTCTGGAAAATATCTTTGTAGATGTTGATGATCTCATTTAAGTGTTTGTTTTTTTTAAAGAAAACTGGCATTTATTTTCATACAAAGATGCAACAAGCTTCATTAGAAGCCTGAATAAATCGAATGCTGACATTTTATGAGGAGTCTCCATAGAGCTTCAGCTAGACGTAAACAGATTACATACAGCCCAGAAAAGGACAACGTAACGGCTCTCAGAAACATTACGGTGTCATCCTCCATTTCATGCAAACCGTGTCATGTTTCATCATGTCATGAGTTATGGTTGCGTTTGTTTCTTTAAATGTAATAATGTGGAGCTGCACTCAGAGCTAATGGGCTCCTTCAGCGTGTGTGCCAGTCAGACTCCTTCTTCAGGGTTATCCTTGTCCTCACCTCATTCAGTTCAGTTCAAAGGCTTCATTGTCAGACACGCAGAAAAACAGGCTGCTCCGTGCAATGCACTCCTTCCTTGCAGTCACCTTTATGGCTGTCACATCAAAAGAAAAGTAAAAGGAAGAAAAAAAAGGGAAGGAAAAAAAGAAAATATCTTAAAATTCAGGCAGGATAAATGTATATGAAATATTACAGGCTGAGAATTTTGAAAACAGTTTGTCCAAGAAGTAGAGAGAAATGATGAGTCACTGTGCAAGTTACAGACCAGACAGGTTATTATAGCAAAGAACTGTAATTTACCAGTCTGTTATTTTGAGTGGACAGTCATTCATGACTTGTCCTTATTCACACCATATGGGCCGGGTTCAGATTACATATCAGTAAAGTTAACACTCCAAACACAACCAAATTTTCTTTAATGCCCAGATTCAAATGATATCATTTTAATTCCGTTTTATATTTGATGAGAAAAAATAGGATTCAGAATGAGTCCTTTTGCTTTGTTTTGGTCGTTTGTCAGATCATATCATATTCCTAAGATGCAGGAAATGATAGTAAAATATAACAAATGATGAGGAAGATGTGAAACAATGGGACACAGTTATAGGCTGCATGGGGACATGGCCGCCATGACGTCACCCACTGATTTACGAGCTGCCGTCGCCCATGTCATTGCAGCACTTTGATCTTTTGGTCTAAAATAAAGGTGAAACTCTGCTCATCTCTTACATCTTTTCCTCTCTGAAATGGGCCTTTTATATCCAGTCGTGTTACTGGTCTGTTGCCAATTAACCTTAAGCAGTTATCAAATGCTCCTCCAGCCGATTACTTTTTCAGCTTTTTGCTCCTGTTCCAACATTTTTTAGATGTGCTGTGTGACAAAGTGGATGATATTGTAGCCGTTAACCGCTTGTCCCTCAGCTTATTATCATTATTATCATTTATAGCTTCAGCTTATTCTTAATTTCACATTTGGTCATCTCACTTTACTTTGCTATTTCTGTTATCATGTTCATATTTAACAGAGTTGTTTCGATACTGGTATAGGTATCGGAAATGCCTCCGATTATCGGAAATGCCTCCGATACAACCCCAAAGAGCTAATAGTAATGATGTCAGCGGTATTTCACACTGGATTCACCCACCAGCAAGACTGCATCTCAAGATAAATGGCTGCAGTTTGCTGGATTCGTTCATGAGTTTACATACAGTCATTACATTCATTTACAAAGAGTTTAACCTGAGCCAGGCATTCTCACAATGCTAATCATATCGCAGCCATGCAGGTGTAATATAAGATTTGTTTGATAATATTGTGGTATTGGTACTTGGTATTGGCCGATAGCAATAGTACAAGTATCTTTCTCGGTATCGGGAAGAAAAAAATGGTATTGGAACATCTCTATTTAATAATTTGCTTTGTTTGGACCCACCTTTGCAGGTTAAAGCCGAACTATGCAACATTATTAAAGTCATAAAGCTGCTTGGAAGTAATTACTTTGCTTGACTGACCTGTTTTGATGAAAAAGCTGACATTCCCTCCTCTCCTCTCCCGATACCCGAAACGGTGCTTGCAGTTTTGCCCATTGACAGTAGCGTTTGTTTTAAATTGGAAGTCTCGCGACACACGAGACTACCGCTATACAGTCAGTCATAAATCCGTTTGGACAGATCTGTTTCATCTGCAATAGGTTTTTTGCTTCGATACTGCTCAGATAATTACTTTTCCTACATGCTTTTGAAGCCATGGTGACTCGCCGTCGCCTGTTCAAAACAACTGTAAGTTGCCTCTGCTTTACAACATTCTTCTTCGTCTGTCGCCTATTTTCTGCTATGGAGCTCCCCCTACAGCTTTGGAGTGCGCACTGCATGGTAAACATACCCAGAATTGCATTGATCTGCTTTAAGTGTTTGTGTGGCCACCCAAGCACTTCCTATCTTCAGGTGTGGCTCTCCTCACACATTAGATAAATGGGTAAAACAAAGTGGAAGTTTTTCCTTTTTCTAGTTTCCTTATTTGTATGTGAGAGTTATTTAGATGTAAATAAGGATAATGAGTACATTGATTTGGGAAGTGGTATAGTCTAATCAGGACAGGTGTGTTTCAGTTGCTTATATAGTCAGTCAGTTTGAACAATTCTTCATTGAGAGAGAAAGAGGGAATGAGTTAAGATGTGAGACCAGTTTTCTGAATATGTATAAAGTATGGAAAATAAAAGTTCTCCTTAAGGAAGTTCTGGACTGTTGCTTCTTCCTTCTTCTCACTTTTGACTCTGAAGCCAGACTATCTAAAAAATTAACTAATATTTTCCATAAAGTGTTAAATATGTGTTTTATTTACATTTTACACAGCATCCAGTTATTTTGGACTTGGAGATGTGCCATATTCTTAATTGTTACCTATGTTAAATAAGTGGGCTGCAGTGTTTAGGGTTCAGCCTTCACTGGGAATCTCAGCTCAACAAATAAGCAAGTGGGCAGTGGGGGGAGTGTCCCCACAATCTCTTGTGAAAATATTAATTAGGCAGCAGTAATTAATACACACTAATTAGAACATGAAAACACAGAGAAAGAATATGAAAATACAACTAGCAGTGCTTCACAATACAAAAGCTCTCAATTTATTCACAAGGACAAATCAGGAATCTGTGAATGTTATTGCTGCCTGTACTAACCCCCCACCCCCACCCTCCTGTCAGTTGTTCTTACATATAATATATGTTTGCTTGCATCTCATCTAACAGCAACATATTTTATTTGCATGCAAAATTAGCCACAGGATGCAAAGCTGATGAGTTTGTGCACTGCATCCATCACTGTGTCATTAGGAAGGTCTGGGCAACAGGAGCCGCAGCGCTGAGGAACACGGGCTGCTGGCACTGGTAGGCTCTCTGGTGAGTCCAGATGCCAGAGAAAAGGCCTGGATGTAACTTTTTGAGGTGATTTAAAGCAGATTTACTTTTCGCCTACATCACACACCGACTCACTGTTGAGTTTTTGGCAGATCAATATGTATTTCTGATACATTTGTTCGCATTTTTTCAAGTGCAGTTCTCTGCAGAGAGGCAGTGGACATTTATCAGTCCAAGTAGGATGCTTTTAATTAGCTGACTTGCATGTGCAAAGGGCCGTAGCCAGAGTTTTATAAATCCCCAGGTCCATCACATCAACAACCACACATCTCAAGAGACCAAAATGATGAGCAAACTTGATTTCAAATGGAAGTAACGTCTGATTCACACAAACCAAATCCTGATTTTTTTCCCATCTATTCTATCCTCTTCTTTCATCTGAACACAACACCTCCTCCCACATCTATGTTAAGCTGAACTTACAGTATGAAGCTTTTTTATTATAACATTTACTTATACCAGCCATATTTGTTGCTGCACATTTAAACATAATGGTAAGCCTTAGATTGCAGAGAACTGTTTGTTTTCAGCACCAAAACTTGAACCCGCTGGACAGACGGAAATTACCTTCCTCCAAATTTGACATTTTCTCCCTCTGTACCTGATAGCATCTGATAGTACCTGGATAGAACATGGTTGTACCTGGATAGTCCCTGCCTGCGGCACCAAGGACTCCAGAGTGATGTCTGTCTCACTCTATAGCAGCACCTGTCCTTCTACTCCTCCTCAGATCACCGCTGCTTCTGTAGTCTGATTGATTCTCTGATTTTTAAGGAGGTTTGTGGTCTTCCCACACATCAAACTGTGTGTAACTGCTGGTTGTGGAGCTGAAATGTCTCCACACATGACAACGCGTCAGACTGAATGATCACTCATCAGCAAGTGTGCAGTGTGCTGCAGAGACGCTATGCTGTCCCTTATGTGGCAACAGCAGGCGGAAGAAGAAGTAGTTCCTATCCTGACAGCTTAGTTACTTTCCACTGTTTTTATGTTCATGATGATTATTAAATATGAGAAGGAGATGTAGTCTGAGAACCAGTTAGAATATGTAGGGAGGTAGGTATGGCAGGAACGGATCTTTCAGCACATCACTGCTAATTAGTCTCCTCAGAGACTAATTCACGTATGGTAGCTACGTCCATGCATGTGCATGTTAACATGACTGGTATAGTTGCTCAGACTCCTTTTGTGACTTTTTCTTTAAAAATTCACAAAAACCAACTAGACATAAATCTAGTCACTAGCTAATTCATACACAAGAAAGTTACTGATGTAGCTCTTATGAGGGAAGGATCTGTGCGAAAGCCTTGCAGTCAAGAGGATGAGAACTAGCACGCCATACCTCCCACTCACAGCTGCACTGCCACTGTCAAAGAGGAGGAACTGCCGCAGCACACTTACTCTGCCACTTCCAACTTCCTCTCTGAGTGATCGAGCATAAATGCAGCTGAACTCGCAGCACAGTTTTTCTTTAATTTCAGTGAAGGCGGGTTCAAGGCTGTGCTTGAAAATTATAGGGTCTCATTTGAAAAGGGGGGAAATACACACATGATCAGTGGTGTAGCTGACCACAACAGAAAACTAAAATGAAAGAGAGCTGCTTTTTGGGAATCCATCTGTGTTATGATGCTGTAAACAGAAGAAATGCTGAGCTGATGCTGAGCTATGCTAAAGTTAGTTTCTAATAGATGCTACACTAACAGGATTGTTGCCATACGCAATGCAAGAAATGAAAACATCATAAGGTTTGGCTTATACTCCATTCGTGATAGAAAAGCTTCTCTCTCTTCACAGTCCTTTTCCTGTAATAAATGTTATCACAAAGAATGAGTGGAGCTAAACGTGTGATTGAAAAATAACCACTGGTTGAAAAATGCTTATTTTCGTTAACACACACCAACTTCCATTCTGCAGAGGACTCATACTCTGAGTTTCATGTCTAACTGAGTTCTGCCCATAATTCCATTTGAATACTAACTGTATACTCCTTATTGTGCAACATGGGGGGTGCATTTTTTGAAGTTAAATTAAATGTTTCCTATAAAGAGAAAAATAGTCATTTTAAGAGTTTTTCCTCAACTATTTTTTATGGATTATGTGCATATAATTACTGTAAAGTGAAAGAGTTAATGTCATCATAAAGTCCCTTTGAGACTTCTTGACAAAATGCACATTGATCAACCTCTAGCCTCTTTAGCATTTTCACTTCATATTACATATACTTTCTCCCTTTCTTAACAATATGTGTTCTTAAAACAAGTTAAATCTTTTTTCGATTTTGTGTTTTTCATATTCAAGGCAGAATTTCAGCACTTTTGTTAATTCATATTTCTCATTGACCTATATAATCATTTAGCATAAACTGTATGAAAATATAAATCACTTGAGGATACCTCAAGAAATAAAACCCCAATGGACAAAATAGCAGTGTAGTCACAGGCGGACCTTTTGTGTTACAGTTTGGAAAGGATTAAACCTCATTTTAGCCCAAACATAAAACTATAAATGGATATTTCAACAATTGGCACATATTTGGGGGTTTCTGGTATAACCTGGATAAAATAAAGTAATTATGTATGTGTTCAACTGATAAGTGGATATATTAATACCTGGGCTGCTGTACCAGTCTGTTCACATCTGTCTCTGTCAAACACAAAAACTAGTTGCAACAGTCCAGTGAAGAACATTTCACTGGTCCACTTAAATGCTGATGAGGGGACTTTAGATTTAACCAGTTTATCAGGGTGTTTATCTGGTTTTTCTGTGAATGATGTGTTTGCAACTTTCTATCCTTGTTGGTTAAATGTGACATCTGATCTTTATCTTCACATTATCAGATGGAATATGTGCATGTTTGTAGCACAGCTGGATATAATGAAGGTGCTTTAGAGAGCAGACAGTCCAGTAGGTGTAAAGAGGAACTGGGAGCAGCTACAGAGCAACAGTTGGACAAGCCATGTTTTATATTCTTTAAATTAGTCTCTTATATTTTATCACCTAAACAGTTAAGCAGAAAATAACTATTTGGTGACAGTACTGTTCATCAGTTCTTCTTGGTGTAACAATTACACAGTTATAGTCAGCTCTACTGGCAGCAGGTCGTGATGATTCTGGGGGAGACTCATCTCAGCCTGGTTGCGTCTCGGAAGAATGTACAGGTACGGGGAAATCAATATTGCAGGAACACAACTTGTTGATTTAAGTTTGAATTATGTATGAAAAATGATTATGTTAATACAAAACAGCCGATCAGAAACAAGAAAATTTGATGACAGTAGTCATTTTTAAGCAGATCAGGCTTTTAAGATAAAGACACTGAGAAACCGGAAGAAGGCTTTTGGCTAAGGAGGAACCGAATGTATTGAATTTGATAAAGATAATGAGTTTTAGGCGACTATACTTATATGTGTGCATGGTTTTGTGGTCGTGTGCACCAATTGCTCTAATGTGGACATATTTGTGCAGTGAGTGTATGACTCCCAGACAGACGTTTTCTCCCAGTCCGCCCCTGCAAATATTTATCCTCAATAATCAATTTGTACTCATGGGGATACAAAATAGCTGTCCCCATGTTCACAGGAAGTCCCCATAAAGTGACATGCAGTATCATCAGATTTCATTCCCATCATGTAAAAAAAACAAGTACACACACACAAACGCACAGTGAAACTGTGTGTCCGGTCTATGTGTCATTGTAGTACCCACGTTGGACTTGGGAAAAGTGTCAAGCTGTGTAAAATCGAGTCAAGTCAGGCTCTTCGTTCCAAAAGAAAAGAATTCCAAGAGACAGTAAAACACCCCAGATAGGTCATCAGTCAATCACAGAGACTCTAAAGCAGGAGAAGGTCTTGTTTCAGAAGGGCATCAAGAGCCCTAGCTGTCTCCCATCAATGGTTTCAGAGTACAATATCCAACACCTCTCCCAGCTCCCCACAGCTGACCAATCATGACCCACAGCAGAAGTGAATGTCAGACTGTCAATCTATTGGTGCACATTTCCAACAAATCCACAGGACTGAGAATTTGATGTGTTACACAAGGTCTTATAACAAATGGAAAGTAGTTCACTCATATATCCTGGTTGAATTCAACTACATCATGGATCATAAATGACCAGCAAACATGCCCTCATGCTGATGTTAATGAAAGACATAACATGGCTGATGAAGACAGCCTGCAACATTTGCATCATGTAGGTTCTAACTCGCTCCATCTAATATGTATCTAATTATTCTACGAAAATCACCCTAAACACTGACCTAAGATTTTCCAGCTCAAAACACAAGATTATTTTTGCAACCTTCGACACATGAAAGCAGACTTTAATAACAGATGCAATTAACAGCTGTGTCAGCTGCCTAATTGAAGAAAACAACTAGGAATTAATTTTCCTCTGAACAAGTACAGGGATGAATAATAACCATACGAGCACTGTCTTTGCAAATAACACTGTGAGGAAAGATTGATATAAAAAAACCCTGAGAGTAGCCAGAACTCTGGCTCATCCCCTGCTACTGGATTGGTATGCATACACAGAAGTACAGAGGGCTACAAGAGGGTGGATTCAGCTAACTAAGTTTTTGGAGTTACGTCAGACTTACGGCCTATACCTTACTGAATTCTTTAAAACAAGAAACCTCTGCTAACCGCTGTCATGAATTCACAATCTCCTCATCTGACCTCAGTGAAAGATTAAAATCACAAACTGGCGCCTTTGGTAAGAGAGAACAAAAAGTCAGTTTTCTATCACTATAAAGAAGTGAAATGTTTTATTCATCCTACTGCTGCTTTTCCCAAATCTTGCATCATTTTCAATCATTCATATCAGATTCTCTTGATTACGAAGCTCTGGTGCTACATTTTTCTGTTGTGATATGAACATGACACTGTAAAAAAAGAAACAGGTAAAATGGCCCCCTGTGGCTAACAATGGCACCACGACTATTTCCCCTGTCTTAACAGAACTTTGACGCTGACCAAAAGTACTAAGGAAGATATGGAAAGGGGTGGAAGAATTCATTAGAAAGCCCATTTTCTCAAAAGAGATCTGTGTTAAAAACCGATCCCTGAAAAAGTTTTCCACTATTTATTTTTTACCCTGCTGATGGCTAAAATTAGCATGCATGGTTTGAAGGTCCAATGTTTTTGTCACGTCACAAAGACACCTCTTGACAAAAAACATCCTGGGGATACATGACTTGTGACAGTGGTTAAAGTGGGGCAAAAGCCCCCTGGGGTTGAGCTCCACAGTGGCAGATCTAGAAAATTATACACGGGGTGGCAAAGAAGTGGCAGGAGGTCTAGACGGGGGGGGACCTTAGTTGCATTTGCATTGAGCACTTTTGCTCCAATCAAGCCTTCAATTGGGATAAAATGTGGTGACATGAACAATGCCAGCTCTGAGCAGACTGATTTTCAGCCAGGTAGAAGAAATATTTGTCCACTTAGGCCATGTTTACATGGACAAATTTGGTTATCCAGCTTGTATTTTTCTGTTGAGAATGATACCAATCCATTTTAGAGTAATTTACATAATTTTCCCTCTGCTCTGCAACACCAAATTGTAGGGCTCCACCATCTGTCCAATCCCACTTTAACCACTGGTTATAAGACTCTCTTAAGTCATAATGAAGTGGTTGGTGTGTTGTATATAAATTGCTGGATCAAGGTTTCATGCTTTTACTGCCATTGTGTCAGTTTTCAGCAGTTCTGAGTGTGAATTGGCAACTTAAATGAGGAATAGAACTTTCAGAGGACAAAAGATTAGCTCATATTTTCTAACATTTAGTAAGTAAGTAAAAATAAATTGTAGTGCTTTTCACAGATAAAAATCACCAAGCGCTGTACATAAAATGAAACAATAAAACAACATAGCATAAAATAAATATAAAATAGGAACCAACTATATAAAGCTGCCGTTTGAAAGAATCCATGAGTCAAGGACGAAGTTGTTCATTCCAAATTTTGGGAGCTATGATCTGTAAGGCTGGATCTACTGGATTTGGTTTTACAGTGCGTCTTTGGGACCTTCAAAAGGCTCTGGCCTGAAGAGCGAAGGGTTCACCCTGAAGATGGACACAATAAGTCTGCAATATACAGGGGGCCTGACCATGCAAAGCTTGGAAAGTCAAGATTAAAATTTCTAAATCGAAATGTTTTAATCAGGAGCATGCAGTGATTTAGGCTGCTTTGGGTGAACTTGATAAAAGCCTGTTTTGTACCAGCTGAGGTATTTGGAGAGTTTTATCATTAAAACAAGTAAAAACAGAATCACAATAATCAATCCGAGAGGCAATAAAAACATGGATGATCATTTCAAGATCTGCTTTTGGGATCATTCTCCTGAATTTAGAGATAGCCCTAAGATGGAAAAAATAAAAATAAAAAAATAATTTCGATCAGCTGTCTGAAATGACCCTCCAGAGACATCCTGGTCAAACAAAAGTCTAAAGTCTCTGAGGCTACTTCGCTCATTTCTGCAGATTTGTGTATGTATGTGTTGAGTCATAGTTCAGCGGTGGTAGGGTTGTACCAGGAGACATCAAATAAAGTTTGTAGCTGACAGAACTCTTGATGGAACTGGTTAACATGATGGGAAAACCTCAAGAAATAGAAAGCATATCCAGAAAATAACTGTAATCCTTCAATAGGTGTTGATCATGCAGGAGATAAACACAAACCCAAACCTTTTGAACCTTGGTTAGATCCTTTCAAATGTCAAATTCCTGCTGAAGCCCATACAGTCTCATTGCTGTAAGAAAAGGATGTAACCCATGCAGATATTGATCCATCTTTACCACCAGACATGATCTTCCAACAGCTAGAGGGAACATTTTAGCTGGTCCCCGCACCCCCCCGGATCAGGACCAGATCAATTCACCCATCGTCCCCACTTGTGATTTATTGGGGCTTTCTGCAAGGTTAAAAAGTTATGGCTGAGTTACCGCTTGTCCTCCATATTAATTACATAAACAGAATAGTGTGCAAGGCAGCAATGGGCAAAGATATTCCCTGAAGTTGAACAAATCAATCAATATTGATCAACAATACCTTGATGTATGGCAACATCTCAAGTCGGAGACCTTGGGCAGCTTGAGTGATGATGGGGTCCAGAAATAGTGCTGTATCTAAAAAATCTCCCCCTTCCCCTCCCTGAAAACAGATAGGACTGAATTGAGATCTTTGACATAAACACACACACAAACACACACAGTTTCATTGTTTCTCCCATCTGCTTTTCTTACTTTTCCTCATTCACACAGCATCACAAAAACACTCTCTTTCATGGCCTGTCTTTGAGGCGGGTGTGATGAATATGAATTGTAATCCATACGGCTCTGTCAATAACATCGCTGCCAACACAAATCTGCAGCCATTTTAAGTGGCTACACCTCCGGCTATACGCTGGCTAATGAATAGTGCAAGCAACCAAAACGAAACATTACTTCATAGCCGTGCTGTAAATGAATAAACATGAGTCAAACTATGCAGGACAGGAATGTTTGCTCATAAAAATCCTGTTTCACTTAAACACATTTTGGATTTCCATCCTGACACTTCAATTTAACTGGGTGGCTTTTATTTAAATCAAATCAGTGTGGCGGAGAGGAGAAAGGAGGAGGAAATGGAAGGAAAAGGAGATGGTAGGGAGAGAGTAAACACAAACACACACATCTATTTCTATACAGCCTCACATGACCACACACACACACATACAAACACACACACACAAACACTCAAGGACAGAGGGGAATTAACAGCAGGCGGAGGCAGGCCTCTTTCCCTGGATGCTTCAGGCTATTTCAGGAGGATGTTTCAGGTCTTCGGTCTTCTTCCTCTGCCTCCTCTACACATATCCATCTGGCTGCAGCTATGGGAGGCCAAAAGGATTATTTTTAATGCTCTGTTTCAACAACCTTTTATTTTTTTATTTTATTTTACCTTTTTCTGGCACTTTTTGTAACCTAAGATGGCAAAAGTGCCTGCTGGTGTTTACTGGCAGAAATAACATGTGACATTTGGCTGGCATTGACATAGATCAGAGACCATTTCAGCTTCTTCCGGCAAGATTTTACACATTTCAGGATTTTTTAATAAGAATTTGGAGGTTATAGAAAAATAATATACAGTATGTAAACATGTATTCATTCTTTCACTTTACTTTCTATGATATTAAAAAAGACAGCACTCTTGTTTTAAGATATGATGCTCTCAGAAGCAGTTATTGTCAAGTTTCCATTATCTCTGCATATTAAAGGCCACTGTAAAGGGTGCAGTGATATCTAGTGGCACAAATTGCAAATGGAAGCCAATTAAATCAGGATCTGGTCAGTTTTCCTTCACCTTACTTTTGCAAGCCTCAATACTTGAAATGAACTGGGGAGAAGGGCAAACAAACCAATACGGATAATGTTGTGCAAGGAAGATGGAGAACAATGTGTGAGTCATTTTACAGTTCAGATGAGACATCACTAGATACCTTCAAAGTTGAACAATGTGAAGACACACACTACTCATAAAAAGTCAGAAATGAAACTAAAATCCACATTAAAGGGGGAGTTACTTTGACTTTCTCTAACTGTACAACTTGTTAGTGTTTAAGTTTTTATTCCATGCTGTTCTTTACAGAACCTATACATTTAATTTTAATTTTGTATGAGAATGAGATGTGTGCATTATCACATGGACAAGGAGTGGGAGGAGAGCAGAATATGTTTCTTGCCAGGAAAAATAGATAGGGGCGGGGCTTCCATTTCAAATTGCACTATTCTCCTCACTCATGGTTCAGAACTGTGCAGAATCGGGTATAGCTCCTTTAACAAAGTGATTCCCAGGGAAAAAAAAGTGTCTGAACATAAATGTTCTGGTTCAGAACATTTAAATAAATGTCCTGTTGGTTCAACAACAACTTGTATTTAAACTGTGCTCTACATCATAATTTTCACATTTTAA
>JBBDHI010000024.1:4494419-4506041 GCA_037177115.1 Craterocephalus stercusmuscarum
AATACCAATGTCTTAATACAAAAAAAGAGCAAGAATTAAGTTTTGTTTGTGCAAAGGTTTAATCAACATATCTAAGTGTAAATGATGCGTTTTGTTTTTAGCTTTGTGCACATAAAAACTACTACCTGCCAACAGTATTGTAAAAAAAAAGTGTTTTACAATGTATCTCAAGAAGAAAAAACTGTATGCAAAGCCTTATGTGGTGTCTGCTGGGGAGAACTTTTGAGAGAAAGTCTTGTCATTTCTACTTTATTTTTTATCTTTTTATGCGTCATGGTTCCTTTTACACACATGTGGAAATAAAAAAAATGACATTTGTTCCAAGGCATGTAGAAGTGCGTTGAGATTTCCTTTGTGTTATTTGAAGAGCGAATATTCTGCAAATGCAATACTGTGCAAAAGTCTTCAGCAGGCCTTCATTTATTTATATATTGCAAGATAATATCAGGGAATGGGTGCAGTGGTGTATTGAAATGTGCAAAAGTGTCTGGAACTGGAGGATATAAGGCCTTCCTTATGAGACTGAATATTATCTAGAACACAGCCTGAGCCCTCTTAGACAAACGTTCTTGTTTTTCTAGGAGTTGTCAACCAAATCAGCAAACACGGATATGTTTTAAAATGAACATCATTTTTAATCCTGGGGAATTATGTAGGCTAATACACATTCATTCATGCTTATGCGCACAGTGTCAGGAAAGTGCACACCAGTTGTTTTGTTGATCCATTAATGTAGCTGCAGCTAAAAAGTGGGAACACATCGTTTCTATGTTACATGCTGCTAGTGACAAGTAAATATAGTTTTTTTTTGCTAAGCTGTCTGGAAACGACACAAAACTTGACAGTAATATGTCTAAATTGGGGGCCTTTAAAGATTAATAGATTTGTTTAATGCAAGTTTAAACTAAACAATAGATTTCAAAGTGGCTATGTGACAAGTGGAAAAAAAAAATCCAATGAAAAGGCGTGAAAGACCTCAGTCTGGAGAATGATTGCTCAACACCACTTAAAGAGGATATAAAGAACTGAGGGGTTGTTGGAGGGTTTTATTCATGTCTATGCGTCACTCAGCCTCAACATGAAAACAACTACATCATCTGTGCTCTGCTTTAAAACCTTCGCTCCAGGAATTTATGTGGATGTTACTGACACCACTCAGCAGGACAACTGCAGCTGGAAGACTGCTTAGGAACGGATCGAGGAACTAGAAGAGGAGCCGGAGGCGTTGACCCAGCCTCAAAAGTCTCTAGATCCCAGTCCAATTTAACATCTGCAGGACGTGGTGGAGAGTTTGATCCCCTGGAGTTAAAGTCGCACAACCCACAGAACCCAGCCGATGTGCTGCTAGAGACCCATCACCAGACCCTGCATGACACCCTGCAGGTCCTGGTTCTGTGGTCTCACGGGGCAGAGCTGACCGAAACGATAGGATGTGGTTTTGCAGTGTCGGTTATCCATTTTTTTTGTTCTTTCAGAAATGCTCTGTCTGTACTTCTGTGACAAAATGAAGTGTCTTTGCTTTTAAGTGATAACAAATTCATACAATACTCCGCCTGAGTGAAGATAACTCCCTTTTATTAAACGTAACGTTTTATATGCATAAAAATCTCTGAAATATCCTTTTAGATTTGACTTGACGTGAACAAGAGAAAGCTCAGATACAATCTCGTATAATATTTCAATAAAAGAATGGAGAAAATCTACGCCTGTGCTGAGCATAGTCACCCCTGGAGTGAGTTAGAATATTAGCTGCACTTTTAGATCACACAAAAGTCTCCTTTGGAAGAGAAATGCTGAGCTTGTCCTGTTGGATAATGGCTCTTTGGTGTGCTGGGCTGTTAAACCTCTCTGTCACTTATTTCTGCCAGAAGGCCACTTGCTAGATTAACACCGTTCTGCTATTGATCCGGGACTCTGCGCTGATGTAATACTTTCCCAGGCGCTGCATACTCGCAGATCGGTGTGGACGCCTCATGTGCCACTGCAGCAACTTTTGATTGATCTAATCGGATTATCGATGTGGCGGCTGCAGCTGAAATGAATGCATTCGAGGATGTAGTTACACAAACCCCCCCCTCTGCATCACTGAAGTCGCATTTTTTCCAAGTTGGTGGTGAGTTACTGTATTAGGACCGGGTTGCACTGGGGCAAGGTCATGGCATCTGAGAAATGTGCACTTCTCTACAGAAGGCTCTCATGTTGCAGTACCTCCTCTCTCGCCGATGGGTGTCATTAGAGCTCTGCAGCAGGCAGGAAGCAGCCTCTGCACTAGATGGGAGGAGGTTGGGGGGGGGGGATTGGCTTGTTAATCTGGGGCACCCTGCTGCTGAAGCCTTCCAGCTGATGCGAGAGAGAGAGAGACAGAGAGAGGAGGGATGAAAGCACAGTTTGATCACAGCTCGCTGGCCACGTTTGCTCCTGCAACAGAGAGAGGGAGAGAACGAGGAAAATCCCCATCACCGCGTCAAAGACAGAAGCAGTGACAAGCGAGCTTCCGGGCCGTCTGCCTCCCTGCATGCCACGCAGCATCGCTCTAGAGCTTTCCTTGCTTCTGCTTTGCACTTTCCTGTCAGCGTGCACATAAGCAAGCATGAATATTACATGTCATAACTCCTCCCAAAGAAGCAATGAGAGGGATTCCTTGTTTGTTTTTAGACTGATTGCATCTGTTTGTTGAGTCGGTTTGTCCTGAGGGGCTCTGCATGGTTCTGGGGGGGCTCCTTCTGTGACCAATTGGGTCCAGACGGATTCGAATGGCTGGCCATCTTCAGCTCTATCCATACTTAATGAGTAACCAGAACTGTGGGGTCACCGGGCGTGTTTACTGCAACACTGGGGCTAATTAGACCGTGAAAGTGTCACAGCGTTCTAAATTACTTATACCCCTGCCCCTTTGTGTGATGCATGCGTGCGTGTTTCTCATTATGTGTCTTCAGGAGAGCGAGATCCTGCATGCAGATCGCTTCGTGCATGCATGCATGTGCTGTGTGCGAGGCCTGTGTGTGGGTGTGGATCTTTGATGCTGATTGTGTAAGAGAATGGGAAATGCACACATGCATAAGTTGCCATCAAAGGGATGAGGCGAGCGGCTCATCATCAGGGTGGATGAGGCAGACGCAGAGCGCGCTGGATTCAGATTGACAGGACCCAGAATCCTCCACCAGTACTCGGGGTACAGCTGTTTTCTTCATCTTCTGCTGTCTGAATTCCTCTTGCATCTAATTGCTGCTTCTTTAACGAGAGACGCAGCACTGTGCAGAAGTCTCGAGCCATCCATCGGTTCTTTACAGCAAGAACCGACTGCTTGGAAGCAAAATATAATCTGACTTGAGCAATAGTTCTATATCCCGACATCCTGGTACAGGTCCAAACCAAGTGGCAACCTTCAGCTTAGAAATGTGAAGCATATGCAGAATTGCCAAAAATTGCAGTTCCCCCCTCCTCCACTAGGTGCTGGCTGCATAACACAGCAATTCCCCATTGACTCCCATGTTAAAAAGGCCAAGCAGAATTCAACATGTTCCCAGCCTTTTTACAGCCATTTTAGCTTTAAAATGTCAGTTTTACCTTCATGACAACTTTGGGGCGATTGAAAAAAAATTCTAACTCATTAGTTTAGATTTGGACAGAAAAGACAGATGATGTGAGAGAGGTGTCACAGAAGCCATCTATATTGAACTGGAAAAAACACCTCTGGGTGGTCTCGGGTAACATCTTCCCATTACCCATAAAGCAGGTTTGACTTTCCCAAAGGTTTCACACAGGTAGACTTGAACCATCAGATTGATCAGGTGAGTCCGTGACATCATGTGACCTTAACCTTCCATCATTTGTTTGCTGGACCCTGTCCCTGTGGCTCTTAGATGAGAAGCAGGGTCCACGCTCTTGATTTGTAAATGTTCATTTAAGGCTTATAAGCTGAAACTTCCTACCAGCCAGTTCAAACTAAAGCCTCAAGGGATACGAGTTGAAACATCTTGAAGAACTGAAGAACAGAAGTTTGTTTGCCCTTATTTTGGTTCTTGGAAATTAAATTTAGGCAATTATACATTTCCAAGTATCCAGAGATGTTTGTGACCGAACGCCTGCTCAGGTCTCACTTACTTTAACACAAATCAATGCTTTCTGAGAAACTCTTAGGGATATAAAAGGCTGTAATTTAAACCATGATCTTAGCAAGTAGCTTAAATCTAGCCAAAGGCACCACTGAGAGAAGTTGAAATTAAAAAAACACCTCCGCCATCTGAATTTGAATGTGCTCACAGGTTGATAAGGATATGCTCATACATGCTGAATTTACATATTTGTGGTTTTCTAGAAATGAAAACAATGTTTTACTCTAGTGACGGGGCTTTCGGAAGTAACCGCTGTTGTTTTTGCCTCGCTCTGTTTCATGCTTTTATGAGTTATTAGGAGCATAAATGGTATTTTACCTTCATAGACGTAAAATAAAAAGGTGTTTTCTCTGATCTGTTCTGATAGACTCTATATTCTGGTGTTCAGATACTACTTCCTGAATGGAGGATGAGAGACAAAAACATGGAACTGCATCTAATAATTGCTTTGCCATTAAGTTTTACAATAGATCCGATATTTGATTGTGAGGTAGGAGACCAGCTCCAGGTCCGGTTGTTGACTACAGCCGTACAGTTTCTACATGACAAGTCTTCATTGGTTGCCCAGATCAGTTTTAAAGACAAACACATTTCCTCAACCATTGGCTGAAATATATATGATGGGGAAATGGACCAAACCTCCCACACTAACCAATAATAGAATAAACCTCTATCAGCCCTTTCTGTCTACAAGGTAAAATTTGACTAATGGAGGCAGTGTGAGGAAAAGAAAGGAAGCCTGGTCCCTGCTCCCTTTCCCGTCTGTCACTTTCTACTATTAAGGCATATGCATCACTGATCTCGTCTGGTCATGCGGGGCTTGGAGGGTTTATTTTTAACCACCCTCCTCTGAATTTGACTGAGACGTCTACATCCTGTGAGTTACTCCTCTGCCCCTCTGTTGAAATTCCTAATTTATACCTTGGCCAGGTGCTTCTAAAGCTGTTATCCATCAAATGACGACAACAGCTAAGAAGGAGAATAAGTAAAGTGTTCTTTTGTGCCACTCAAACTGCTTTCAGCCAACGAAAGGTAAAGGGATTTTTCAGTGCATGGTGGTAGAAAATTCCCTGCTTTCCCCACATTATTCCAGCAGAATGGAGAAATGTGTGTTTTCCTCTTTTGACAGAGTTCTTAGCAGACTCCCTGAGGCACCACCAGCGGCTGTGTAGGGGTTTCTCAGAACCGGACCACCTGTCGGGGCGTGTATTTTTGCATTTTTCTAAGTATTGCCACTTCATGTTTGTACTGGTTAAAAGCCGTAACACATGAGCCACTGTCTGTCTATGTTCTGCAGCAGTTTTCTGCTGGATCATAAACCATAAATGCTTTTGCCAGGAACACACACCGCACCTCACTAAACAGCAGGTGCATCCTTGTCAGCTTATGTATGATGTCTTTTTGCACTAGCCTGCTGGTGAGTTAGCGTTCATGCAGCCTTATTTTTTTAACACTTTAATCTAAAATAGCATTGATTAAGGTTATTTTGAAAGTGAGAGAAATTGACATTAAACACTGATCTTTTCCGAGCTAAATAGTTTGACCTCAGCCTCCTCACAGAGGCCGTTCTTGTTCTGTGAAAGTGCAGCGATCACTGCTTTCTGGAATTACAGCTCATTCTGACTTGATAACTTGAAACGAAGGAACGGCAACAAGCTGGCGGACCTGTGTGTGTGTGTGTGAGTCAGGTTCATTTAGCTGGCCAGAGGAGGTGGCGGTATCACCTTCCAGCTCCACACCTACTGTCCTCAGACACCATACAGTATCTCCTCATTATGTCAGGTCTGATATGCAAAACAGCCCAGGAACTACTGTAGCGCGGCAGTGGCAGACAGGGGAAACATTTTGTGTGTGTGTGTGTGTGTGTGTGTGTGCAACAGAAAGGTTGTGTTGTTTTTGTCCTTTCCTGTTTATGTTTTTGTGTGTGGATCAGCAGTTCAGCTAAGATTTTTCACAGTTTAGTAGCATCTTCCCAGATAAACACACACATCTTATCCTGCTCTGTCAGCCTCAGCCTCACTTTGCCAGGTCAGTATGAAAATGTAGTCAAATGGTCAACTGGCATCAGAAGCAGGCATCCACAGACTTCCACAGTCAGAGCGACTCTCCTACATCTCCGTCTTGCTCTCTTTCATTGTGTTTGTTTACAGTTATGGCATTAATCTTTGCATATGTACATGATTTACTTGAACGTCCAGCTGAACGCACATCTGGTTTTATGTATTGCATGTGCGTATCATGGTGTGTGTGTGTGTGTGTGTGTGTGCAGGACGTAGAATATGCAGTGAGAAACTCAGCCAGCCATTTGGCTGCAGCCCTAATTGGCTGTGTGCTGTTGACAGGATGCTGATGGAGCACATCGCACAGACAGGTTTTCTGTTTCTTTCCGTTTTATCTTCAGACTTTGTGAAACCAGTCCTCAGAGGAATTCCCTGCTCCGCTTGTTTTCAGGTATTTAAAAAAAAAAAAAACCTGAAGTGGTGCCCTTTGACAAGTTACAAAGCTTGTTGTTTTTCCAGTGTTTGGTTACAGAAGGAAAAAAAAGGAAACGCTGAGGCTGGAGATAGGCCAGCCTTAATGAGACTGTTGTCTGCTTCTTATCTGGCCTGGATGGTTTACTGTTTGGTTACTTTCTTGGCATCAAGTTTTCTGTATGCACAGCCGTGTGAAAACGGAAGTACAGACTCTTGATTCTAAGATTTCTGTGTCAGTCAGTAATCATGAAAGTGATACAGCAAACGTTAGACTCGGGGCTCTACCAGGGACTTTGGGTCCTATGAAAACAAACTGAAGCGGGCCCCTCGTTCAAAAATTGGACACTGTTATTCATAAAATTTGCCATTTTAATTATATGTTCATTATCCACATATTTAAAAAGAAAAACAGGACAATTACTAGGAAAAGCACTAAAAATACAATGTTAATTGTTCATTTAGATTAACAAATTTAAAGTAAGCAAATTTTCCATGACATGATGAAATATCTGTTTCTCCAACTGATGTGGTGTTTATGTTTTATTGGGGATGAAATATGTGTTTATCAGACGTGCATATGTAGCATTTTGTCTTTATTTACATTTTAGAGCATCACAATTCGGGTGGGAATCATGGTTGTATATTTGAGAGGGTTGCAAAGGTGGGTTAACGTATAGATATGCAAGTGGGCATTTAAAGATTGATGTCCTGGGATCAGATTATCAAAGAGTACCACTCATCTTAATGGCACACTTGATCCAGGAAGAAACACACATGCTCACATTGGGCCTTTGCTGGACTGCAAAGATCTCTGAGATTAAAAAAAGTGTGTGTGGGAACATATGCAACATTTGAAGTAAAGCACATCTGAAATGGAGAAAGCTCCCTGCCTTGGGTGTTTTTGCCCAACTTAACATTGATGGGTCCCGGTGGTATCACTTAAATGCATTTTTTCTCCTTCTCTGCCAGTCATTCAGAAACACTTGTACAGAAGAACCCTCCAGGAGACTTTTCACATTGTGTCAACTCTGTAAGGTTATGTTATGCACTGTATACCTTTCTTTAAATACCACCACTGCTGTACTAAACCAGCCATACAGAGAAAGAATAACAGTATTTTTTTGTCTCAGTCTAAACTCAAGGACAAAAGAGGTGTCGTGCTTTAGCATTCAGGGCTCCTGGGTTGTGAAATACCTGCCTTTGGTAAGTAAGAAAGGTCAAAATAATTTTTTATATTCTGCTGTGGTGTCTCCATCTACACTGCCTGGCCGAAAGAAAAGCTGCAACTAAAAAGAAACAACAACGAAAAGTTCACTAATATTTCGCTGTGGCACTGTTTCAGTTAGCTTCTGCAATGAATGAATGAATGAAAATTTATTTCAGACGATACAAAACACAATGGAGGACATACCCTGCCGAACAAGGGACACCAAATAAATACAACAAAACAAACAAATCCAAACATGAGTCCGAAAAGGAGTGGGCAGAAGCAAACACTTTTAAAATCCCACCCCCTCTCCATTTATCATTTTATGGTCAGGCAGTCTAACTTTATCCTTCTTCCTTGATAAGAAAAAAAAGAAAAGCAACAAAACATTCATGATTTAAATCAAATCATCATGATTTAAATCAAATCATCATAAACCCTCTGAAGTTTTAGAGACACTACAAACTTATTCTGATACGCATGCCCAGAGGCCACATCTGGATTTACCTGCTGCACGTAACATGTAGCACGACACGGTTTTAAACTTAAATTGGACCGCGAGGAAAAGTTCATCTTCATCCTGTTAACATTATCCGGAGCTCCTTTATGTGATAAAAATAACAGTCATCTGTGGCAACACGGTACAGCGTGTAGACACAGATGAACCTGCAGACTTTTACTGTACAAGCAGAGTCGACTTTCTTTCTATGGTTCAAGTGGTTAGCTAACAGTTTACAGTTAGCCTGCTAAACACGCCGCTCATCCTGCAGCTCCGTGTCTGTTCCAGCCACGTGTGCAGATCTGTGCACGAGCTCAGAGAAAACGCTGTTTCTGTAGGTTTTTATTTAACACTTAATGGAGATGGTTTATGGAGTTCTTAGCAGACTCCCTGAAGCACCACCAGCGCCTGTCTATGGGGTTTCTCAGAACCGCTTGGCTGTCTGTGACTGTGTGGCAATGAGCAGCTCAGAGGACCACCTGTCGGGGCATGTATTTCTGCATTTTTCTAAGTATTGCCACTTCATGTTTGTACTGGTTAAAAGCCGTAACACATCAGCCGCTTTTGCCAGGAACACACACCGCACCTCACTAAACAGCAGGTGCATCCTTGTCAGCTCATGTATGACGCCTTTTTGAACTAGCCTGCTGGTGAGTTAGCGTTCATGCAGCCTTATTTTTCTAACACTTTAATCTAAAATAGCAGTGATTAGGGTTATTTTGAAAGTGTTCCCAGAAACTGGAGATATTGACATTAAACACTGATCTTTTCCGAGCTAAACAGTTTGACCTCAGCCTCCTCACAGAGGCTGTTCTTGTTCTGTGAAAGTGCAGCGATCACTGCTTTCTGGATCACCTTCAAACACAGACGCAACTCAAAGTGCTCCACATGAAAGAAAACATAGTTTAAAAGATTTATTTACGTCCTGTGTTGCATGAATTTTTCACTAAGATCTTGCATTGATGAAGGTAGAGTCCGACCAATGAGCAAAGCCTTCTCCTGCACATCACAGAAATTCTCAACGGGGTTCGAGTCTGGAGTCTCTGATGGCCGATCCATGTGTCAAAATGATGTCTCATGTTCCCTGAACCACTCTTACACAATCTGAGCTCAATGAATCCTGGCATTGTTATTTTGGAATATGGCCATGCATTCAGGGAAGAAAAACACCTGTTGATTGAATGCCAAGCATTGTTTTAACACCGCAGCCTACCTGAGAGTTGCTGCTGACCATGTCCATCCCTTTCTGAACACAGTGGAGAATTCCAGCAGGATGATGCTACGAAGGCAGAAGTGGGTCCAACCCGGCGCCAGCAAGTTGGGCCTAATAAAGTGACCAGTATGTGTGTATGTTTCAGGAAATAAATATTGTTAACTGTAGTCTTCTTTCAAGGAATCTTCTAGAAAAGGCCTAAAGAGACTCATGTTTGAAGCTCATGGGAGACTGCTTTGAGAGCAACTGAAGCGTTTTTAATTCCAATAAACTGGAGGGAGACTTGTAAAGGTGAAACTGCCATTTGGCTGAGCGCAGATAGAAAAGAAGATGAATTCTAGGCCCATTAGGAAATGACCCCAGTCTTTCTCTCCTTTTTCAGCCTTGTACTTCTACCAGTCTGACTGACTCTTAAATGTTACATCACTCCCTTCATGCCGTGGGCTCTTTTCTCTCCTAAGATCTATTCACATATGCTTATACCCTGGAAATGACAAATATTACCAAAACGAAGAAGTAGATGTCAGTAGCGGGGTATTATTCATGGGGGAGCAGAAGCAGTTGAAAGACTTTGCAAACTATCTTGGCACAGCCAGCATGCATCGTTCACTTCCTGTATTTATGACTTTTGACATCGTCATCCTCCGAGTCATCATGTCCAGTCCCTGGAACGATAGTGACAGTCCAGACTGGTATCAGGGGAAAAATGGCTAACTAGAGACACAACAGGATTCAGGAACTTACATGTAAGACTTGATGGTGGAATTTTTAAAGACATACCTGGAGAACAGTACCAGTCCAGATTTTTTAATAACCAATAAATAACTACAACATATGGCCTGCTTTCTGCATGCTCTAGAGCCAATAGCTGCATTCTTTCCTTGTCTGATGCAAACAGGTGAACTCAACACAGTTTTATTCATGTTTTCCTCTTCATCAGGTAGTTCACAGACTAATAGCTCTGGCGTTGATATGGAATGACTTTGAAAAACTCTGAGGACACAGAACTGACCAAGTACAATTTGCTTAGAGGGCTGAGAGTTCACCTCTTTTTGCTATAGATAGGGTTAACATTTTGCAATATTCCAGTGATCTTCCAAGTTTAATAAAGCTCTGCCACCAGAACTGTTAATACCATCTCTGCAAATAGCAAATGACGTGTGGTTGCCCCCACCCCACCCTCTGACTTTTTCTTTTATTTTCTTTTCTTTTATTTTTTTAAGAAATGTTTGACAATCTTAGAAAGCATCTGGACTTTACCACCAATGCATTAATTTAGGATTGTACTAAGGAGCTTATTATACTGCATTCAATCCCTACAGGAGAAATGAAGCTCGTAGAAATGAAGAGGTGAGGTTCCAACCATTTTCTCATTCTTTCCAAAGTCAGCTCATCATCCCGTCGTCTTTAAGTCTTACTCCGGGCAATGTTTCAATCCCTAAATATTAAAAAAAATGTAAAAAGTGAAGAGCTTATCTTTTTTTATAACAGTTCAATCACTGTCATCTAAACTCAGAACTAATCAGCAAGCATTGGCAAAGCCTGGATGGGGAGCCAGCATCGCATGAGATCACACAACAATCCCCTCTTTTATCATTTCTAAGAGCACCAACAATCCCAGATAAGCTGGCATGTATTTGTCAACCCACTGAATCCAAGCAAGCTTTACTTCATTTCAAGGAAAATTACAGATGTGGAAGATGTAGTAATGCAATACACTCATCCAGCCATTGGTAAGCGGTTTTTAGTGTTTAGCAACCGACCAAAGCTAATCTCACAGATGGAAATGTTCTGGATCTCAACCAGTAGACCTGCTGGACTGAATGGTGATCTTAGGTTCATGGTTTCCTCTCAACAAAAAAAGATTATGAGAAAGATATCAGGAAAATTGCAATATACAGTAAGTCAAAGATTTGTTTTTCCTGCTGTAAGAAGATACATCAGACAAATTTTGCTTTCCATCTTCTGCTAACACTGCTGAGTCTTTGTCCATGATCCTTTCTAAAAACCTTAGAACATAACTCAGGTTTTATTGTTAAAATGGCAATGGCTAAAAATGTTAGCATGTTTAGCTAGCATGTTGAGTAACAGGTACAGATGCTTTTTCTTGAATA
>JBBDHI010000024.1:4506141-4516255 GCA_037177115.1 Craterocephalus stercusmuscarum
CCTCGACCTATCCAAGTCAAAATGGTTTAAGACATTTTGTTTAGACTGTAATAGAGTCCATTGTAATAGTTCCATTTAAAAGGGGGTTCATTTTAAATCCATTCAATCAATTAAATTCTTTCATTCAGAACTTTGTGCAAGCCTGTTATCTAATAGATTTTCTCCAGTAGGAACAAGCAAGTTCTGAGAACAGCTGTTTAAAGTGCCATATCAACATTCATCTGACAGTGAATATATACTGTCTACTGTCATGAAAATCCATTTCCACTCCTGTTTATTTTTTCTCAAAACGTCGCATCAAATACACAGCCGTAAACTGAGCAGCGCTGTCAGGGGATCACAGAGTACAGCGCCAATACGAGGTTACTTGTCAATGTCGTGGACCCGTGGGCTCAGTCTCGCCACAACATCTCCAAGTAGACAGATTAGCTGTCATCTCCTTTTATGATCAAAACTCTGTCTCTGTAGTGTCGGACCTACTGTAGCAACTTCCATCCGAGGCGTTGAAAGTCAGGTGTTGAGCCATCTGAGGACATGATGGAGAGCACTGACTCACAGTCACATGGGAGAACAAGGTGTGAAAGTGTCCAAGTGCAAAGATTTGAAACGCAGTCTTAGCATGTGTAGGGATGAGTGTGAAAGAGAAGCAGCTGTCCAGGTAGAATTCATCTCAGATAATCCAAACTGGCTGAGGCGGATGGTCTGATGCCTGGCCTCCTTGGAGAAAAAGAGAAGACGTGGACCTACCGGCATGTAAACATGAAAGCATGTACAGTAGGAGGCTTTGAGTTTGTGCATGAGCATGCATATGGATGTACATGGGTGGGTGGGATGTTAGTGAAAGACGGAAGGAGAGGAAGCGACGCACGATGCCGTACAGTACCGCACGAGTGAGCCTGAGTGTTTTTACACAGCGGGGACTTCTCTGCGCTGATCTCAGCGAATTCTGTTGCGTCTCCAGCAGTGTTGGAAACCTGAATATTCATGAGGCCTTCTTGTTTTTGGTAAAAGCCTTGTGTTGCTCCACAGAGGCCTCTGAAGGAGGGAAGTGGAAGAAGGGTCAGGACAGGTTCGTCTTTTGGCCTCTGAGGGTCGTCAGTGAATGAAGCTTTTTGATGCAAGTTTAAACTCTTGTTTCCATCCAGGCATCGCCTGATTGTGACACCAGGAAGACATGAACACCTACTATGTGATCAGCAATACACCTGTTACCTGGTTTATTTCGCATGCAAGTATAATTGCTTCTGCTTAATATTCAAAATATGCACACTCACACTCACAGATGTGATAAAAACAAGCCTTCAAGGTCTCTGTTTATGAATAAGTAAAAAGATTTTCCATCAGTCAGCCCAACCAAATGCTTCTAGTGGGGTTTTTTTTCCCAGGCCTCAAATGGTATAGTATTGAACACCAATCACAATTTTGTCTTATCAGGCCCTCTTTCACCTCTGGCTGCAACAGCGCCTGCATGCCTGCGTCTTCCACTCTTACGTAACTCTCAGAAGGAGGGCAAGCAGAGGAGCAGGCTTGCTCTGTCTTTATGTGCTGGCTTCACTGAGCCTCAGTGATGCCCAGGGGTGCGTGTTAAGCCCCGCAGACTGCGCACTGGAACATACATAAAGACAGAGGGCCCTCAGAGCAAAAGCACATCTCCTTCCTTCTGACCCATCCACCCATCCGCACACATGTTTAAAAGCGGAAATGAATAGGCTAATGTGTCTGCGTTTTCTTTACGAAGGAGCGTTCTCTTCCCTTTATCTGTCGGCAAACTAATGCAGAAAGCTGGGGGAAGGCTGGGGAAAAAGGAGCTTTTTCATTGTGAAATGGATGCATGCGTCCTTTAATGGATTACACTGAGGGACAGAGAAAGACGACACAAGCGGAGAGATGCAGGGAACGGAGGGAGGACACACTAATGGAATTCAAAATCATCCAATAATTTTCAAGTCCAAATCATTCCAGTAGGTTTTTAATAGCAACAAATTGTCCCTGCTTCTGGGGCGATTAAAATTGTGCTGTGTGTGATGTAACTATGCCTTATTATGGCATAATAATAATAATAATATGAGCGAGCACTTCCCAAATGGTGGAGATGGATTTTCCAGCGGAGTACACCTGCCCTCATTAATATTTCATTGGGCCAGCGCTAACAGCAGTAATATCAGAAAATTACAGCCGGGCTTTGTTAAGTCTCAGTGTCGGGGACAAAACAAAGCAAGTTTAAGAGGTCGCCTTGGCTTTCGAGCTGCAACTAACCATTTTCATGATTGATTAATCTGACAAATACATTTCTGGCTGATTCATCCTCTTCACTCTTAATCGTCTGGTATGCTGGGAAATTAAAGCGGAATTCCTGCAAACAGACGGTTATGATTTCATAAGCTATTTTATTGGTTGTGGGAGATTTTAACAGCTTTGCTCCACAACAAGGGAGTGTGAAAGGGAAATCCAAGAGGAGAGGTAAAAACTAGAAAAGCCTGATTTAAAGGCAGGGGTGTTGTGAAACTCTTTTTTCCTCCCTTTTGTTTAGCTTTTAAATTTTGTCATTCCTGTTGGGTTTTGGGGGTTTTATTGGGGCCTCCTTTGCCTCCTGAGGGGAGGCACTTTTCTTTCACAGGCTGGGCGTGTGCTCTGGAAGCTGGTGGCTGACACACCTGGGGCTAATTATCCACTCACCTGCTTTTATGCTCCTGAGGAACCTTCAGTCGACGCTGGATCGTCTGCCATTGTGGTAACGTTCATGCTGCAGTTATCAGAGTATCTCACTAAACCTCTTGAAGGAACTTTTTGGTGTTCTCCTTTCTGTGCGTTTGATTCTTTTCGTTAACTTGTGCTTCAGGATCCTGATTCACCAGCCTCAGCCTTCCAGCCTCAGCCTGCCTGCCTCAGCCTGCCAGCCCCTGCCAGCCAGCCTCTTTCCTGGACTCCTTTGGTCAATTATCTGCTCATCCTTCATTAAACAAACTGTCAACCCACCTCAGTCTGTGGTCTGCTTTTGGGTCCGATTCGGAGCATAACCCAACAATTCCTTTGCTTTTAATGTGGTCAATAAGCATGATAATTACATAAATGTATTAGTATTATATGAAGATGGTTTTAAAGTTCCTTATTTCCTATTTTGAGTGTAATTCAGTTGCCAGTAAAGACACAAAAGTGGATGTTTTGAAGGGGAGCAGCTTTAAAAACAGAAATCTTACTCTGGAATTGAAATATTTTGCTCTTGATTTCAGACAATAATATATCCCCCATATGCCTCTACTGTATTTGCTTCATCTGCAATGAATGAAGCAATATTTCTGGATTTTTTTGCTTGAGGCATCCATAAACCACCATAAATCATCAATAAAAAAAATGATATTGGCCAAAAGAGCCAAAAGCTCTAGGTGCCACTGTGGAACCCTTTTAAAGACCACAAACCTTTGGTGAAATTTGTACTAAAGACAGAAACACAAAAGTAATGGGCAGTGATGGTAGAAAAGTCCATTTGTCTGTTTTGCTGTTGCCAATATCAGAACCTGTTTTAAATGGAGGAGACCCTCTAGTAGTGTTGGTTAGTATGTTTTCCTGTGCGGCTCAGGTCTGAATTGATATGTTTAAAAAATGAAGTTCCTCCTTATGCTGGAAAGTATTTGCTCAGAGATATAAAGGAGATCTGTCGACTGGTCCTCTGTTTTCTAAACCTGCCTGTTCCAGCACATTCTGTAGTGGCGGGGGGACTGGAGCCCATCCCAGCCACTATTAGGCCAGAAGCAGGGTATACCTGTCCTCTGCAGGCCTGTCCTTCCCAGGGCAGATTTAATTCTTTTGGTTCCTTTCTCCTTGGTAGCGCCTGCAATCCAGAAGCATCCAGAAGTGTGTTGGGTCAACAAACACATCATAAGCATTTTATGTCCTTTAATGCTGTTTTGATTCATGGCTGAAAAGATCTGGTCATGTCTAAATTACCCCCATATTCGTTAGATGGTGCCCTATATAGTGGTCACACCAGTTTCTAGGGATGTCTGAATGTCAGAGATGCACTCAAAATTACCCACAATGCATCTTGATATATAGTGTGAATCAGTGGTCACTAAACGGGTCAATACACAAGATGTGTTGCAGTCAGAGGTGTTTTGGAGTGATTTGGGATCAACACGCCGTGCAGAAGAAGAGCTCAGCTACCCTGAGCACAAGTTCCCATGTGTGAATATTTAATAAAATGAATGTTGTAGAATTAGCACCTGGGGAAAAACTCTTTAAGCTATATAAAAATAAGCGGGGTGGGTTTTTTTTAACCATTCATCTGCAAACAGCGCACACTAAAACATGTTTTATTCTGTTTTGAATTCCCGCCACCCGCTGCTGATTGCTGCTAACTATACTGCTGGGTCCCATTACCATTGTTCTGTATCAGTGATCCAAATGCAGCTCAGTGCCTCTTCACTGCCCAGGTGCTGCACCTGTTGGCCTTTGTTTGCCCCCCACCCCCCTCCTTCTCCCCAGTTAAAGGATTAGTCTGTAAAAGTTGGCCCGTTGCTGCTCTGCACCTGAGCTGAGCTCTGACCACAAACCAGGTGAGTTCACCTGTTCTCACCGGCCCACAGCGCCTCTATTATTCATCCCGCATCTCGGGTGACCTCACATAAACACTATGTTATCGTTTAGGATCCAATGTCTTATTAGTGGTCCATTCAGCGTCCCCGCATATATAGCCTTTGCTCCCTCATTGGGCCAGATTCATCCTCAGCCATCTATCACGTGTCAGCTGGGGCCACTGACTTGTTGTGATTGGTCCCTGTCGAAGTCCTGCAGGGGAAACCGTAGACGGCTCTCTTGGCGGTGATGAATTTCAGCTGGCCGCTGCCGTCATCTCCGGTTTTCATCTTTGCAGTCCCCCGCTGGTCTCCTTGGTAACCATGGATGAAGTACACCCCCTCACCTGCACTGGTATGCCTGGCAGGCATGCTGTGTGGGGTGGGATTGAGGTTGACATACAATGCACAACTCTACATGACCCAGAGGTATGTAGAGTAAAAGGATATTTTTAGTTAAGCGGGCTGTTTCTTTGTGCCAACTCGGAGACCCTCCGTTAGGACTGCACTGGCTTCAGAGGGCCTGACCTTTGTGTGCTCAGATCGAGGTCTTGACACTGAAAATGCGGCAGCTCGATCGCAGGGCAGTTTGCCATGAGCACTTCAATGATATACTCTTTGTTGCTTTTGTGTGCCCTGCTGTGTCATGGACTTGATATAAAAATGTTCTCCAGAGGAAAAATCCAAATACTTCAGATATGGACGCTGACATGCACTGGAGACATAGTTTGTAAACCGCTGTTGTCGTGTTTGTAAGAAAAAAAAAGATGTATTGACGTCTTCACAAGATGAAAACTCCCTGTCTGGACGTGTTAGGGTCAGAAACGAAGCTCGCTGTGAAGGAAGTGTCTTTCTGCTGCGTCTGGGACTGAAAGCATCTGATCATTGTCGCTCTGCTGTGAGGACAGAAGAAGCACTGTAATCAGATGCACTTGTCAGGCAGAGCTTTGTGACATCGATCCAGCATTTTCAGCTTCACACACAGCTTGCTTTCTTCCACAGGATGAATTCTGAAGGCAAACACTGGGGCTTATTTTCTTACGAATCTCATTAAAGTTCTTCTGAAGTCGTACTTTTTTTTTGTTTTAACAGAACCCCACATTGGAATCATGAACAAATGAGTAGATCTTAAAATTGTTTGTATCTTTTCTCTCAGATTGGCAGTCTCTGGTAAATTGACAGCATGTCCCTACTGGCACTTTGCATAGGCAAATGCCCCAAAAGTGTCCATAAAAGATAAAGACTTTCATGAAAACAGACAGCGGTGACACAGGTAAGCAGAATGATGATAAAGATGTGCGCTGAAACCTGATTGTCCTCATTTTTAAAGTGACAGCTCGGTTATAGATAATCACATTGAGATTTAAATAATGTAAAAGCACTTTTAACGGCTCGTTAGTAATCATTTCTGAATTTAGTGAGTCTGTAGTCTGGTCCCATGAGTATTTAGATGCACATCTTTATGTTCGGGATCACCGACTCCAGACCTCAGCCAGTGACCAGGTTTCCCAATGTTTCCCTGCTGCAGGACACCTCGAATTGAATATTCTCTGAAAGCTTTCTGTTAAGTTCTGCACAAGCCTCTTAGCGACAGGTGTGTGAGTCGGCCGTGTTGCAGCAGGGAAACACTGAAAACCTGCAGGACACCGGCTCAGGAGCTCTGGACTTTGTAAGGGTTCCCTGGTGTGGTTGCTGAAGGAGGTAGATCCCAGGAGAAATTTGAATAACAACCGGCTGTATCCTTTACAGGTTCTAAGCAAATTGCCATCTGCTGTGGTATCTTTTTAAGATATGGTGCGCAGAGGTGCATCTGATTAAACACCTCCAGGTGAGTTGTCAGTTGTGTTATTAACAGGGTTTGGTGAAAATATGGATTAAATCGATGGACACGAATATTTAGCCGACCAATTCACTGTGGAGAGATTCACCCTCTGGCCCATGGAGGGGGTGCTGTGCATGATGTTCATGTCTGATGGACTGAGGCCAAATTAGATCAAACAACAAAATGGCAACCAGCCGCAGCAGAGGCGTAAACACGCTCCATCCCCTTTTAAATCAGAAATGTACTTCTATTGTACTCCATATCCACAAAGAAGTTGTTAATGTGCAAATTCGAACATTTGCCACATATGTTCACTTGGGCATGAAATAAATATTCAAAAATTGTCAACAGTAACTCTAATTATTTGTGTATAGCTACTTCTTACTGAATCAAAATTGAAGCATTGAAATCAATATTGAAATTGAAATTGATATTTAATCGAATTGCAAGCCAAAGAAGAAGATCACTCTCAGCAGGTGGATCTGAGAGTCAAAGGTGATCGGGATATTTATGGAGGGATATTTTTGCAGATGAGGGAACAGATCTGGGACGGGTGCTTTAATACAAACCTGTATGCAGTTTATTGCACCAATGGTTTTAGCAAGACCTGCAATAGAGTTAAATCCCGTCTTGACTGCGACTTGTTTTGGAATGAATGACTGAAAAGTGCTTTGCTTTCCTCTTAAAGAAAAATGTTAACAATGTTTTGCTATTTATTTAAATAAAAAAAAAATAAAAATGTAATTTCATTATTTCATTTGAATTAACTGAACAGCAGAAAACAACAAAAACAGTGACTTTGTTCAAACATATGTGCGCATTCAAATGTTCATGAGAGTACTCCTGAGTGTTTGAAGGATTTGTTCCAAGAGCTTCTTTTTTATTTCATAAATTCTACAATATCCGTTCAAAATAAGTCAATTATATAGATTTTATTCCACTGCAGCCTGAGGAAGATGGACTCTGAAGACACTTGTGACAGGTTTTATTGTAAGAAGTAAAATGTATTACGTCTAAAGAAAAAAATTGGTCAGCAAAAGAGCCCAAAAAATCCCAAAATGCTGACATGCTAATTTTTCCCCTCCAAGGGCCTGAGAACATTTTCAGAAAGACAACCTATTAGTTTTAAATGAAGTAACTAAATAGTGAAGGACCTCCTGAATCCATCCTCTGCGAGTTAAAATGTGGCCAGCTGTCACAGAGAACTTGATCTTTTGTGCCATGGTATTATGGACTGGATGCTTTGCAGGCATATCTAACATTTAAAATGGGGTCTCCACAGTATAACTCACAGGTGCTTCTAGAAGAGCCCACAGGCGTGGTGGCCTGATTTCCAACTGCAGTCACATCACGATTACTGTGCCAAGTCAGAATGAACGAATGAAGGTAGAATACACTGAATGAACATGGCTGGAGACCTGTCCACGGTGTGCCAGCCTTTAACTGACAGAAACTGCAATAGGCTTTGTAAAAAGCATGTGTCATGCTTAGATAGTAGCTTACAGGTGGTAGATAAGTGAAACTATGGAGGACATATTAAGAGACCCATTAAATGTTAGGTTAGAGACACTGGTGCTAACAAACAAAAACATTAGTGGCACTTCATGGATTTGTGGTCAAACTTCTAGGTCATGCATGCTTGGTTATTAATGGTAGTTAGGGGAAAAAAGTCTTTCAAAAAAATAAACAAAAATGGGTCTATTAGTTGAAATTTTCTACATAAACCAGCAGAATATCAAGCTCACCTGCTTCTTTACCATCCCAAGGAAAATTGAAAGCTACATTTGAATTAATCAGGGTTTTTTATCTTTTATCCAAAACTGGGAATTACTGATGTTGTGATAGACCAGATGCTTCTCTGAAGGTAGCAGTTATTTCAGCTCTCAGTTAGTCTTCAGATCATTCTGTGGAAAAGGAAGTATTTCCAACAAGACCAGCCTGAGCCCATCTGGTCTGAGTTTTTCTTCTTAATACAACTAAGACGAGCACTTGTGTAGAAAAAAGTGAACACAGAACTTCCTTCGAATATATTTTGACATGCCTTTGGGTCAGGTATTCTGGTTGAAGCCTCATTTTGTCAAGGCTAGAAGAGCCTATTAAAACCAATGGACAAAAAGATTTTAGTTCTTGTAGTATGTACTTTGAAACTATTTAAGAGTACAGTCTTGCACAAATTCATCTCAAATTATGTCTAAAGTAACACTGCAACAACCTCACTGCCGTGGTTTCTGCATACACACTATTATAGTCATGCTGCATCAACTGTTTGTGTGACCCATTTAATGTGTTTCTTATTTAGTGAAATGAAACCCACAGGTAATTTATGATTGGCATGGACCTTTGGTATCACAATCCGCTGCATGTAAGCTACAAGCAAGGTGAGCATAACATGTTGCACGGCGTTAGCAAGCTGTCACTAATAGGTTTGCTGGATCCAATTTGTTTGCCAATTGATAGTCAGAAGCCACCAGAATTCAATCCTTTGTAAAGAAGGTGACCATGTGAAGAGAGAATTAGCCCTCTGAATCCCCTTTGAACTGGGGTAAAACCACGTTTAGTTTGAATAAACAAAAAAGCAAGAATGACCACCTGCGCCTTGATTTCATCGATTCATTTCATTAAATTTCACTGCATTCAGATATGCACCCCCAATGCTACAAGCTTTGTCTCAATGTCAGATTGGACCAGTTCTTTATTAGACGCTCTACTCGGCTATATGACACAGTGTTTTCAAAAACAAGCCAGAGAGGCTGCTAATTAAGGACCAGGCTGCTATTTGTATTTAATGAAAGAATCCTCATTAGTTTGCCAGGCAGTAATTAGAGGAAATGGAGGGATAAAGAGGAGGATGAAGAAGTGAGTGACTCAGCTCAGAACCAGATACTGAAATGTACATCACTGATGCTACATTGATATTTAAACATACAAAATATTATGTTATCTATGTTGCTAAAGTGAAATATGTCAGTATTTTATGATAATTCTGACTTTGTTGTATAATCAAATTCTTCATCTGAGGTATTCAATAATAAATGTAGTTTATTTACCAAATATTAAGAGACTATTGGGACCGCCATGCTGCTGTAATATGCACAACAGCATGGTTGCTTGGCATTGTCTTCATTAAATAAGCAAAACCCTGCATGACATTAACGTTATCTGGATGGCAATATTTGTTGTTCCAATATCTTTTGATGTTGTTGGTGCCTTTATGGATGTACAAGTTATCCGTGCACAGTACCAACATATATTTTGTGAACTGATAAAAAGCTAACAAGTCAACCTTTTTAGATTTACAAATCTTTAAAGACTACAAATTTATCTACAAGATTACAGATGAATAAATGCAGTTTTTTTTACCAGATAATATAATATATTGGCTTGTATAGATTGGAAGATTGAGCTCTTTTTCTCTTAAAAAACTCATTTTTTCTGAGTTTCTTGGACTGTTTTGCTTGCTGTGCTCTTTAAAAGTCTACAGATTTTCAGTTATGTCTCCATGTAGGTCAGTGGAGTGGGAAGATTTGCAAAACCTTCAGTTTGCATTTTTTGGAGTTGTTCAATGTGCATTTTTAAACTGTTGAAACCATTTTCTTTTCATAATCTTTTTCATTTTAAATGAAACATATGATGTTTAGTTTAACATTTTTTTTAATCCATTAGTTTTCAGTGAAAACTATTCCCCTGTGCATCTGTAACACATAGTAAACTGCTGAAAGCA
>JBBDHI010000024.1:4531064-4545538 GCA_037177115.1 Craterocephalus stercusmuscarum
AGGACTTAAAAGTTCTGGTCTGGTTTTACGCAGCTATTCCATGATAGTGCCATGTAACCAATGTTTACATGGTATTAGCTTCCAGACAGGGTATATGATTTGGTGGCAGGGAAACACTCAACTAATCGACTTGAGTCCTAACTTTGGGCATTCAATTTTTACATGCGCCTTGTTCTCTGAATTTACAAATTTGTATGCATCAGTTGCAGATGCTGCAGACACCTCATTCCTGTGCATGCACTACTTTAATCGGCCCATGAAATGATCAGATACAGATTTAAACATTGATCTTTTTTCTTGTTTCTTGTTTTAGAATACTCAAACCTCTGTCCTTAGGGCCTGTCACAAACCCTTCAGTGAAATAAGTATTTGGTGTCACAGCAGCTTCACTTTCTCCAGCGTTGTGCATCCACACAATGATTCCTTGTTGGGCATACTTTTCATCGACCAATGTTTCTCATGAGTTGATCCATTCTAAGTTCAACTCTGTAACTGGCACAACTAAGTCTTTAGATTAGAGCTTCACATACTTCTCCATTTTGGAAAGTGAGTTTTTTTTTCGTACACTCAATAGGTACACTTAAATTCCAATTGCCCATTAGGAGTCAGATTGTGTTTGTGTATCTATGCAACATATAGTACAGGTCAACAGTATGGATCCACCCACCCATCCCTTACAGATCAAATAGGTCTTACGAGCGCCGCTGCCATCGCACTGAGGGCCCATCATTGACACACGGACTTTCCGACCACAACCAGTTAACCGTGCTCCTGAGATCAACAGGGAGCAGGCTGTTCTGCCAGGCCATTATTAAAGGGCTGTTTGTATTGCCTGCTGTTTTTTTCATTAGCAGGAATCTTATATCATCGCCTCTGAATATTGCATGAGGTTCGGGGAGGCTTGGTTGTCGTGACACTGCTGTAATATTTCACAACAATCAAAGATGGATGAGCCTATTCTTCTAGGTAAATAGAGGGACGGCCCGGCACCAATGAGGGAGAGCCCAAAGACGGTGACGGTGACACTGACGCGCCATAAAGGGGGCTGGAGGAAGAAAAGGGGGGGTCGGGGGGGAGGTGAAGAAGAGTGATTGGAGTCCATAAAAATGCACTGTAAGACAAATGGAGCAGGCAGAGACGAGGGAGCAAGGTAAATGAGGGGAGAAGAGAGAGAGGGAGACGACGAGAGAGCAAGACGGAGCAAGAAATCAAGACGAACGGAGTGACAGGGTTAGGAGGGGGAAAAAAAAAAGAAAAACAAGAGATGGAGCTATTAGAGGTTGGGAGAAAGAGTTAGGGAGAGACGCACGCTGCTCCAAGTAATTGAAAAGACACCAGGACTGATTTAAAGGGGAGTTTAGCTGGGCTCGCTGGGATGGTGGTGGGTGTGTGGGTGAGTGGGTGGCTGAGTCGGAGGGGTGGTGGTGGTGGGGGGGGGGGGACACACGCTGCATTGCAGGGTACGAGGAGAAAGAACTGCCAAACCCCCTGTGGTGTTTTGCTACGCCACCTCTATCGCTGTCATTAGCGCAGCGTGGTGAAAAGGACCCTGCAAGGCCCATAATAAGCAGCGAGGCTGCAAACGCATCATGGCTTAATCCATACGAGCTAATTACCGTAGATGGCTCCACTTTCTGTTTGTTTTTGCCGTAAATAACGCGGTGAAATGAAGAGGACCATTTTAATGGTGGAATATGAAATATAGGAATGGACTTGTGCTCCAGCAGATGAGGTTCGTCCATGTTGGAAAGTTTCTGCTAACGTCGTTAGGTGTGTGTGCCTACCATAAAGGTTGCATTTGCCTGTCCTTATCACGGAGTATTTGCCACTTTTAAGTGAAATACACTTGTTTAACTCAAACACATCCACAACACGTTGAGCTAGTGTTAATCAATTCCTGTGACTCTGTGTGTGTGTGTGTGTTTTAGAAAGTGCCAGAAGCTTCCCATATCAGTGTTGTGCCTTGTTCAGCTTAGCTCACCTCATCCACTTCCTTAACTTGCTCATACAGCTGAATGGTACACCGACTAACAGGGCTCCGTGTCACTACACTCGTCCTGTCTACACCCTCCCCTCACACACAAACACTCTATATACAGAATACACACCCTGCCATACACAGACATACACACTTCTGCCGTATGTCATGGGCCGGTCTCATAAGCGTGCCTGTTCTTTCCAGGGGCGCTGATACGTGATCCGTGTGCCCGGTCAATCCTTCTCGCGTTACTCCCTCCACAGTGTGCTGCTTCATTTACACATGAAATATTGATGTGCCTAATTTAACCCCCGGGGTGCTCAGGTATCCCTTCCTCCCCCGAGCGGAGGGGAGGCCTTTTCCAGGGAACCTGGCGCATGGACGCTGAAACCACACCTGTTCTGATTGGTCGATGGGATGCGTTTAGTTTCAGCCCACTTGTTGGTTGAAGCAAAGACCGACAGCAGAAAGCCGCCTCTGGAGTTTAGTGGCCTACAAATGTGCTGGTGTTTGTAGAAATGTACGAGCCCCTGTAGTCCTGGCTGGTGCGTGGTTGTTGAAATTAAGGCCATGTCCACCCAGAGATGGGCTGAGGTTTTTAATCATTTGGAGTGTTTTAGGAACCTGATAACACTATCTTTTTAAACCAGGTCCCAAAATATATAGATGGGGGCTTTACAACATATATTTATACCATATTTATTACATAGATCCTTAGTTAAAAAAAGAAATCTACTTATTAGGCCTTATCTTGTGATCCAGTCGTTTTTGTCCATACTTAAAGATTCAGTGAGGTCAATGAGTCAATTTTCCCTGCACCTTTTGAGGAACAAACAAAACAAAACAAGAAACAAAAAGTAAGCCTATCTGGTGATAAATACCTTAATTTAGGTTTTATCTGAGCGCTGAACAGAATGCATCATTCGTGGGGAGAAGGTAGCTATTGAAGTCATAAAGCTAAGGATAGTTGCATGGGGAACCATGGCTTTTTGTTAGGTACATGAAAGGGGTCCTCGCAGAAAATAGGAAACCAACCAAGCCTTTACGCGATTTGAATTTCAGCAATCATAGCCTATGGCTCCAAAAATGAAAACAAATTATATTTACATTTAAAAACATAAAGCTAGGCTTTCAGAAATATCTACTGTAAAAAGGTTAGCAAATTGTGAAATACACTGTTATAAAAAAAAACCCTATTTAACACTTAATAGTAATCCGTCCTGTCAGTAGCATGGTTTATTTAACTGAACATTTTATGATCATTGAACTGTGCAGCTAGCTGCTCCAGATTTACTGTCGTAAATTCTGGTTTACGAAGACATTGATAGGCTAGCAGTAGCTACCCAAACTCATCACGTCTACATGTAGAGTTTAGACTTTAGAAATGGAAGACAAACAACTAATGCGCCTCATTAGGTTGAATTAAAGCTTGGCTAAGCCATTTAGTTTGGACTACTCTCCTCCTCTTGGTAAGCACAGGAAAGTATTTAATGTAGACCTAGAAACTGGTCCATGTGTGACTCCACAGCCATAGGTGCCATTATTTACCCCTTCAGCTTGTCAGTTAATGTTGTATTTTTTATTGACCTATTACATCATGGACTAGAGCAACGGATGGAAAATGTGACTTTGCTGTACATGATTACTGTAATTTATGATATGTAGCTATGCTATCTAATACAGTTACCTTCAGGGATTATAAATTGGGGAAGTGAGTGCAGAGAAAGCACCGAGCATTCTCCTTATGTCAGGGTCAGTTGTGTTGTCAGGATATTTGAACGCAGTCAGACTCAGTATTTATTTCTTATCATGTAAATGTGCTGACTTCCATGCTAACCTGCCAGCTAGCTAGGTAGTATTTGAGTAGATTGTTATTTAGGGATACAAACTGGGTCGCTTGAGTCATTTCCTGTGTTTGTGCCAATGTTTTGTCCTGAAACTCATCTTTTGGGGAACCAGCAGCAGGTCCTGAGTCTTTTAACTCTGACATGAAAAGTAAATGTGAGCTTAGATTGAACCGATTCGCTCTTCCTCTACTCTCTGAAGAAAATATGGGATCTATTTTTACACAGGGGACTCTGCTCTCCTCCAAACTCCAACTTTTCACACAAACACACTATGCATTAAATCTTTTCCTTTCTGTGATCTGGTGACACATTCGTATGAAATATGGCATATTTAAACTCAACAAACAAGTAAATATGGATTTTTTAAATCTATATTAGAAGTTAACAAATTGAGAGGCTTTTGCTAGTTTATTCATCTGCAGCTGCACATCTCCAATCCCTGCTGTCAGTCATAAGTATGCCATTAACTATTGGCTCATCTGGTGCTGCAGGGAGGAGTCAAGAAGGAAAGCTTGGAGGGTTTGTCTTGTGTTCTTCAGAATCAGACGCCATGGCTGTAATTAGCAGATGACAGTTGAGCGGGGATTTCATCTTGATGCTCGTTGCTCAGCCTTTTCCCCCCTCAACCTGTTAATCTGGGTAATCATAAGCAGAGGTTTGCAGATCTACGGAAATAAAGCAGCTTGGAGGACAGCAGAAAATGTTTTTGTTCCACTGACAGCAGAATGTGTGGTTTTCTATGGGTTTGTGTGAGGTAAGCAGTTCATGCTGCATTGGTGGGTGGAGAAGCTGTCTCTGCTGGTCTTTTCTTCTCAAATTACAATCTAAATACAGTAAAATGATGCAACTCTCGCTGTTCTTTTTTTAAGCAGTGAGATGCTGCAGCTTTGAGGGAGACTTCGCCGTCCTGTCCGAAGTGTGAACGCGCGTGCAAAGCGGCGTTATGGCCTGGTTTGCCTTATTAGGACAAGCTAACATGGAGTCATCGGCACAAGCAGGAGGGTTTATGCAAACTCCCACTTGCCTTTTCAAAAAAAAAAAAAAAAAAAACCCAACATCCCAGTTACAGCATACTTCTGTTGCCTAGCAACCAGCTGGGTCGTCTTGAGAGGGAAGAGAGGCGTCATAGATGTGTGTGTGTGTATATCCATGGCTGAGCGCGAGAGCAAACACACTCGGCTGCCTCTGCCTCCCCTGTGAGCGGCTCGCTCTCTCCGCAGAAAGCTGGCTCGGCCCGCTCAACATCACCCAGACACGGCACATGCTCATGGTTACATTTATTGTTGACACATTTGTCTAGTCAGTAAACATGTTTTTTTTCAGAGATCATTTTCACAATCGAGAAAAATGACATAAGACATGATAAAGTTCATGGTCTTTTATTTGAAAAAAAAAAAAATTAGACTAGCATGTACAACTTGGAATGAATGTAAACTGAACTCAGATGGACAGCTGCGAAGACTTGTGCACTGATACTCCGAACAGCATGCGCTGCGAACACAGTACACCCCTCACTACGCTCTCGTCCGAGTCGAAAAACAGAAGAAAAAAAAAAAAGAAAAGTGAAGGCCAGTGAATCTCTCTTGCAAGAAAAGAGGACAGACACTCCATCTCAGCGAAAATATTAAAGAAAAAAAAAAAAAAAGCTCACCATAAGACTCTTTAAGTCCCCCCTCCGTTAAGAAAGGGAAGGACAAACAACTACTAAGATGGCCATCCAATAACAAAAACAAAAGAACATGCCAAACGTTTGAAAATGTTTTTTTTTTTTTGTACATTGTTTTTTTTTCCTCTTTTATCTAGCATACAATTAAGTCCCGTTCCACTTAAACGCTTGAGTTAGAACCTGTTATATTCTCTCATCTTAACAGTACAGGGTTCCTCTCTAAATACAAAAAAAACTGTACCAAACCAACAAGAGGACAGCTTATAGTGGAATCAGCACGCTCTGGTAGCCCGGAGGAGAGATGGGGGAGGCAGGGGGGGGGGAGGGGTTAGTGCTCCGGTCTCAAGCTGCATGCATGAAGAACAGAAAACAGAGAAAGAAGATGGCCAGCCCAGACATTTACCATGAGCATGTGGAACTGGAAGGAGTTCGCCAAATGCTTTTGCTTTTGTCTGAAGGTAGAAGGTACAGGGTTTGTTATTATTTTTACTCGTCAAGTACTGATGCTAAACTGATCTTCTGGAGGGGGTGGAGGGGGGAGGGGGGGGCAGGATCACTAACCATCATTTTCATGCAGACATTTTTTGTATGTTTTTGTATATTTTTCCTGTGTGGACAGAAGTATATTTTATTTCAACATTCAATTATTTTCTATACAGAAACAGTATGAATAAATGAACATTTTTTTTTTCCAAGAGGTAAGTAAAACATTTGATTTTTTTTCTTTTTTTTTTTCTTTTCTTCTAAGAGGGGCCAGGATGGGGCGGGCGGGGCTTCACTTTGCGGTCATCATCTGTACAAACTCTGCAGAGAGAAAAAGGGGGGAGAGGACAATGAGGTCGGCGGGCTCGCAGCTTTGGCGCAGCCTGTTGCCGGTAAGAGCAGTCACCTGCTAAATTGTTAAATGCTTTATTAATTTTTTAATCAACTTGAGCGGGTTCAGAACACACATCCTAATTACTGTCCTCTTTCCAAACAGCTTCCTTGTTCATCTCATTAAACCCGCTTGATTAAAAACCCTCATGCTTGATGCTTGCAGCGGTACCACAATATGCACGCACAAACTAAAAAAAAAAAAAAAACATTAAATAAAGTCCTTTTCTTCCTTTAATCATCCATGGAATACATCTGTCTGTGATACAGTGAAAATGTAGAAGTAGGGCACTTTTTAACCAATACATCAACAACCCTCTAGAAAATGAGTCTCTTGTGTAATGCGCCGAGGGACTGGCAGTAGGGGGGAAGGGAGGAAGGAAGAAAGAGTGAAAAGGCTCATAGCTCACTGATGATAATTCAGAAGGATGCCTTTCTCCAGCCTCCATCTCTTCCCCCTTACTCATAACGACGACAGTGTGGCTAGCTTGTCTTGGAGTCGCCCTCAGAGAAATGCACAGCTCTGAAAATGAGGCGCTCCGGTCTCCCTGTTTAATAAAAGCTTCTACTCTGGCCTAGAAACCGCAGCTATTTGGGCTCTGCTCTTGCTTCATTACCTTCGTAGTTGACCTGTCCGTCTCCGTCGATGTCTGCTTCTCTGATCATCTCGTCCACCTCTTCATCCGTTAGCTTCTCGCCCAAGTTCGTCATGACGTGGCGCAGCTCTGCGGCGCTGATGTAGCCGTTCCCGTCCTGGAATCAAACAAGTCAAACTCTCAAGTTCCCGCGGTGTTGCTTCTTTACCCCTACGTTTTACTAGTTTGAGCTCATTTACCTTATCGAATACCCGGAAAGCCTCGCGGATCTCCTCCTCGCTGTCTGTGTCCTTCATTTTTCTGGCCATCATGGTCAGGAACTCCGGGAAGTCGATGGTTCCATTACCTGGAACGGGTGATCAGTGGGGCACATTTAATCGGCCAAAGTTGCAATCAGGTAAAAAGCGAACCGATAAGTAGAGAAATAATCAGCATTTAGCTGATGAGAAGCATCCGACTGAAAACATTCATTTAGAGCTCCAGCATTTTCATTATCCTACAGGCCATAACTTTGTCTCTCCGGAAACGCTCCTGACAGAGAGAGACCAACTTGAGACTGACTAATCGCTGGGAGGAGCCCTCCAACCATTTTAGCATCCACCTTCCTAATAAACACGGCGGCTGAGGGGGGGGGGGTGTGTGTGTATGTGTGTGTGCAAGAGAGAGACTGTGTGTTTCCCTTTCTTCCTGAGGGAAGCCCTGGGAAAATGTTGCACGTTCCATGCAGCACAGCGGGACAGCAAAGAGGGGAACCCGTGGCCAGTCATCCATAATGCAGACATTTAGTAAACGCTGCAGCCCGGCCTTTAGGGGGGTCTGCATGAATCACAGGCTCATCTCCTCTGGTGGCCCATTCAGAAACTGAGGCTAGAAGGAAACTAAAGAGGACAAGGAAGGGAGGGGGGCACTTAGAGTTTTTTTTTTGTCCTTATTTCCTGCTTTGACTTCACCCAGAAGCAAAAAAAAGGAATTTGAAGCGAGTGGCCGCTGTACGAGTGCGCTGGGATCAATATCCAAGTAGCTGTTGTCACAACAGGATTAATAGGGGATCAGACCCTCTTGACAGTGAAAGGATCTATGAGGAGCTCAGTGGCTCATCAGCCACCCTGCAGGAGGCACGATGGGAGAAAATCTAACCGGAAGCTTCTGTTTTTGTCGCCGTGCCATGCTGTAACGACCATGAGAACGTCCATTTCCGACGACAGAGAAGGAATACACAGAAACATGTTCGGGGATTGACGTGAAGGTCAGGGACGGCAAGGGTAAAGGACCCATGAGGATTAGCCCCAGGGTGGGATTGTAGGGAGATTAACCAATGGGAGCGCACGTCTCACAGAGGCAGATAAAGCGGACGTGTACGTGGAACAAAAAGGGATGCGGTAATGTGATGGGGCAGATGGCGACCCCATGGCCCGGGGTAACGCTCTACGGGCCTGTTATCTAACGCACAGAGACATCCAGCAGCATCCAGGGAACACATGCTGCCGCCGGGAGGGGGTCCCAGCCGTGTGACGGGAAGACCACCGCCTCTAAAAGGGGGGGGGGGGGGGGGGGGTTGGTGGCCAAAGTGGTATCCGGCCAACTGAGGCGGCAGAGGAGGAGGAGGAGGAGGGATGGAAGCAAGGAGGGAGGAAGATAGGGAAGGAAGAGAGAAAATGGTGGGAGGGAAAAAAGAAAAAAAAAAAAGAGAGAGGGAGGAAGGAAGTGAGTGGGCGGCGGAGAGGGAGATGTGAAGAGGAGAGAATATGAGGAGTGAACCGAGTGGGAGATGGTGCGATTACACATAAGAGGTGCTGACGCAAACTACAGAGAGACGAGGGATCTCAGCACACTTTCCTTCTTTTCCCGCCTCATACAACCAACTTCCATCCCCGACCCGAGGCGGAGGGGCCGCGTTGCGTAACGATGAGCCGTGTTCTCAGGCCGTATGTAGTATTTCTGACACGCAAACGCTTTCATCTCGTCTCGTACGTGATGTCACCGCCTGCGATGAGATGTCTGCGTCATCCCTGAGCAGGTGCGCTTCGCTGTCGTCCGGAAAATATTCCCACTCTGTAATCCACATCCTTCATGGGCTGCGGCCTCCACCAAAGAGCGGATTCCTTTCAGCGCCTCTGTCCGGCTAAGCCCGTCCATCCTCTCTTTGCATTCAGTCACTCTTTACCACAACCTCCTTGTTTGGTAAATAAAGCTGCTTTTCAATGGGCCGGCCGACATCCCATGGCTGCTGATGTGGGGACTGGATGTGCAGAGCGCAGAGAGGCCTTATGTAACCACTTTTATTTTCCATTACTAGCTTCATTGCTGTCTGACCTAGATTGCATCAGCCAAGGGAGGCAGAGGCGGAACAAGGGGATGTTAGAGATGGTGTGTGTATGCTTGCTCTTGGGTGCAGCTCAGGGGTGGGGGTAATGGGGGGGGGGGGGGGTGCAATTGATTTCTCCTGATCAATGTGGTCTTATTACAAACGCTATAAGCTGCCAGAGCAGCGCTGCATACAGGCCCTGCTGACAGATAACATCCTCTGCTGCCCGAGGACGCTCAGCTTCTGAGCAAACCGACAACTTCATAGATTTCCACCTCTCTGTGTTTCAGTCACCATCTTTTAGTTGCAGATGGGGGGGGGGGTGGGGGTTGAATGGGCCCTCGGCAGGCTGCGGGACCTGAATGCTCTAAAAGCTCCACCTGCTCGTCCGTTTCTCCCCACGTTGTCAGCCATGATGGAGATGAACACATTGTGACTAAACTGCTGACACAGAGGGATGTCATCTCATAAAGAGCTGGCCAGACAGTTGGCTTAGACAGTTGGTGGACAGTTGGCAGAAATGAGGGAGATGGGCAACAACACGGCTGATGTGTTTCGGGATGGGGTAGTAATGGAGGCTCCGTCTAATCCTCTGTCCATTTGTGACGGGGGCTTTAACGCCAAAGTCATGCAATGACATCAAACGGTGCTCAAAGAGACATTCATGCTGAAACCTCCACGTTTCCTTCTAAACGTTCATTAACCCTTTTTCTGTTTTTTGGTTTTTTAAGAAAAAACCTAAACATCAATACCAAGAGGTATTACCGTGTCGTTTTTGACATCCTACAAATGGGAGCGGCTGTGCCGGTCATTTTGCTGATTAAAACCCGTGACGTCACAGAAGAGGATCACGTTAATCTACATATGAACCCCCCCCCTCCCTCTCACTTGAAAAGACTTTGCAAAAATGTGAGTAAATGTAATAATTTTCCCGCATTTGATCCAGAGGTGAGCGCTCATTGTGTTTCCAGTGACACATTTTGGTTGGTCGAACATATAATGGGTCTAACCCCCCCCCCCCACACTCTCGTCCACTGGCTGGCTGGAGCAGGGTTCAGCAGAACGAGCTTAAGCCTCTTTCAACTTTGTGCGATTCTGGGAAAACACTACTGTACATAATCGTTTTCATCATCAAGCGTGACACACTGACCGTCAGCATCCACCTCGTTGATCATGTCCTGCAGCTCGGCCTCTGTGGGGTTCTGGCCCAGCGACCTCATGACGGTGCCCAGCTCTTTGGTGGTGATGGTGCCATCGCCATCCTTGTCGAATAAGGAGAAAGCCTCCTTGAACTCTGTAAGAGGCGAAGGAGAGTGTTAGCCCAACGCTGCCACAGGGACGGGGGTTACACCGGGGCCGCGGCCTGCTGCTGGCGGCTAATCGATTAGCGATGGGATCACACCGGCTCTGGTTCGCCCACAAAAAAAAAAAAAGAGGCTGAGCTTTGACAACTGGCAGAAATTTGACTAAAGCAGCAGACTTTTCATGAATATCCATCCAGAAACTTAGTGTGCATTAGCCTTGGGGTCTTAGCGCAAGCTAATTAACCGCAGAGGAGTTTGACTGAGAAGAACCCGCAGCTTCCAGTTTTCCCAACAAAGCCGACATCATTAATGCATGAAGAATATCAAGGTGCTCTAAACTTGTGCGTTTGGCTGCAAAACTGTCTATTCACTGTGGCTTTGTTGGTTCCAGCCCTGACTCATGATTGCTATGAATACCCCCCCCCCCACACACACACACACCCCCCACCCCCATGTCCTGCTCATTTTGAAAAGCTAATGATCTGCCAAGGGAGGGCAGCTGCCAAATCCTTCAATGTTCTGTTTCACTTCATGTGACGTGGAAGCAGCCAGAACAGCTAATGAGAGACATTACCTTACACGACTGTGCAGCTTTATTGAATAACGCTGGGTGGAACGAATCCACTGGTTGCCAGTAAACAAGCTTACAAAAAAGGCAACGTTTAGGGGGGGAAAGGGAAGAAGATTCTTACCTGCAATTTGCTCCTCTGTTAGCTGATCAGCCTGCAGTTTGGGAGAAAAAAAAGAAAAACATAAAGGAGGAAGTGGTTACAACGAGGGTTACATTCCAAATATGAAAGCGTTTCGTCATCGCATTCCTCTTCCTCCCCGCCCAGCGCCCGGTTTCAACACTGACCGCTCTGTTCGGGGTCAAGGCTGCAGAGTCGCTGCAGAGGCCCCCGAATGGGTTCGGCATCAAAACGTACCCCAGACGGCACGACCTGCGCTCTGTTGAGTCTGTATGCGTGACAGTTTAACGCCAGGCTCGTCCCCGGGCTCTCGCAGCCATAAAATAATAAACGATGCTGACAATCTGCTATCAGACTCGGCCGAGCACGATAGCGGAGGTGCAGCGAAAGCAGCTTAGAAAGGTCGCATTTGTTTGATAGGCTGCAAGGAAGATAACGAGCTCCATGAAGACGGCGAATGACCTTTGACCTCAGGCTCTACGGGACTCACACCCACACCGTACCGTGTGCTAAAATAAACCGGACGGGATGCTGTCTGCACACCAGGAGGGAACCTTTACGGGCTTCAGTGTTGCTTCTGTACGCTAGCTGTAATGGCTGATAGTGACTCATGCCTGGTTTAAACGGCTTCAAAATAAGAATCCAGTGGAGGGCCTTTATAAAAAGATGGCTCAAACTGGTTTGTAAGGGAAAAAAAAGCATCTGATTTCACACAAACACTTTTAGCAGGAACGTGTAAACACAGAGCTACTGGTGCAAAAACCTCCCACTGACACCCTCCCGTCGCTTCCTTATAAAAAATAAAGGTATTTTTATGATCATTGTTAACAGGCCGCTCTGACATCACTGTACTTGGCAGCTAACAGAACACACACAGTTGCATATGCTCTTACACACACACAGAGTCTAACTTAATGGCTTTCTTCCTCTACACCAATACTTTCCATCCCCTGGTTTCCTGTGAATTAGTCAGAGTAGCCATTTGTGCCTCAGAGCGAGTGCCTCCATGCAATCATGGCGTTTCTGTGTTCGTACGAGTCATCTCGCTCGGGATACATCCGCGATCGCATGCAATAACAAGTCATCCCTGAATCCTGTGACTGCCGAGACCTGAGCCTCATTACGGCTCCATGTTTGGAGGTGAGGCTATTTCATTTTGCGAATCAAGCCGGCAAATTGAATTTGTTGCATAAGGACTAGATTAGTTTAGACTGGATAAGATTTAGCAGATCGCCACATGACAACGCTGCGAGCTGACCTTTAACTCCTGTCGAACAGAGAGGCCCTCTCCGGTGCAGGCCTCAAAATGCCGCCTAGCTTAGCGGCTATCTTTATCTTCCCTTTCTGGTTCCGCCTCCATTCAGATTTGCCTCTCTATCTTCCCTTCAGCCCCGGCCTTTGTCGCGCTGTGCTGCATGTCCGCCGCCTCCCTCAGCCCCCCCCCGTGGCATCTCTAAGCGGACAGGGTGTGGGGGTTTGGTGACTCAGTGCTATGGATCCTCCTCTGGCCCAAACCCAAGCTGCCGAGGCCTTGGAGTTGCTGCAGCACCGCCGATCTCTTCCCTTCCCTTTTCCCTCATCCATGCACCTCAGCCGATACCAACTCCACCTGCTTCTCCAGACCCCCCCCCCTCTTTTTTTTTATTCCCTCTCAATATACAAGAGGAAACTCCCAGTGATTCACCATCACTGGCGTCTTATGGGCAGAGGCTGCTTGCTGCCAGACTCGGAGTCTAAATAACAGCTTGCAGAGGGATGGGAGTGGGGGAGCTGGGGCGCTGGGGCGCTCTGCTGGCACGAGCGGGTCAACCACTCCCACTGTTGCCTGGGCAGCAGGGCCCTGCACTCCAAAAAGGACAGTGGGGGAAGCAGGAGGCAGTTTGCAGGGCCAGTGAGGGATATCTCTCGCTCTGACTCGATGCCATCTCCCTTAAACAAACAAGCCCATCCCTTCTCCTTTTCACAGCCATTATAATTAGACGCTGGATGTGAGATGAAAGTGAAGGCCGACACGGATCTGCTCCTCTAACAATGCTTCATCAATGCTTAATGTGCTTTTTGTGTCATCACGTTCAAGGTGTAGAACCGGCCGTCACTCGGACAGATGGGTGTGACGAATGCTCGGATACACACACACACACACCCCTGTCTTTGAGGCCGAACAAAAGCCAGCCCGGCCCCAGGGCTGAGCTTGGGTAGGAACATGTAAACAACACAAACCTCGCAACAAGTTGGCCATGAGTCCGGCTAACCATATGGCTGCTGGTGGCAGGTGACTGCCCCCCGCGCCACAGACGGGGGCTTTATCGCTAAGAGACACCGGGACACAGCTAGGTGTTGCCGCCAAAGCGCATCAATTATTCACCGCAGCGGATCGTATGTGCGGCGAGTTACTAAACATGCATCAGCAAACAAGAGCGTAATGGGAACAGGATAGGGGCGCCGGCGTGGTCCTGATACTTACTGGATACTTCCACTTCAATGGGGCAACCTGTTTCCACCTCGGTGGGCCTATTGCAGCAGACAAGAGGCCCGCGCCGGCGGATTAAACTTTTCAGACATGCACAACAATTCCACTTTACACTCCAATTACCGCGCTGCGTTGCAACGTGAAACTGATTTGAAGCCTGAAACCATATGTGGGATATTTGATCTCAGCAGAGAAGGGGGTGGGGTGGAGGTGGAGGTCTAGAGCTTCTGGGCTCCTTCAGGCTAAAAGGCCTCTGTTCCACATCCAGATCATTTTCAGTCTAACTTCTTCTTATGTGACGTAGCTGGTGGAGAGACTCCGTTTCATTAGCTGGCTGCAGATGTCAGTGTGAGACAGTGTGGCTCCAACATCTGAAACCGGTTTGTAAATTGCACAAGAACATCATTTATTCTACAAAATGAAGCACTGGAAAGTTAACTTGTTGAAGTGCTTTTTTCTTTTCTTTTTTGCTTTTTTCCCCCCCCTGCTGTGAATAGGGTCATAACGAGCTCCTTGGGCAGCTCACAGCACCGTCATATTTGCATTACATCGAAAAATTTGCAAAGAGGCAACCAAATCAGCCGACATAACACAAATAGATAACCCAGCCTACGATTAAAAACCCTCAGAGAGCACCATTAGAGGCGGAACTGCCGCGTCCCGTATCGCTGCTCGCGAGCTCCCGCAGCCCCATGCGAATACACATACACAAATAAATATGTAAAAAGCAAGAATGGTCAGTTTCC
>JBBDHI010000024.1:4616895-4632477 GCA_037177115.1 Craterocephalus stercusmuscarum
TTGATCATTATCTTGTATGTGTCATATATTCATGTATTTTTTGTATTTCTATGTTTTTATCCCGTGAAGCACTTGCAAGTACTATATGAATACAATTTCCGTCTTTATTACTTATCAATTTACAACTACTACTAATAAATAAACATCAATAAATAACTCTTTTGACAGAAAAATGGCTTGTATTGCAGGAATTGATCATGTTTGTGACTCTGCACATAACTTGTCCTGTGTATGCAACAAAAGTGAAGGGATCTTAGCTGGCTGAGCTGTCAGTAGCCTGAGAGCTCGCATTTGGTAAACATAAAAAATTAAGGAAATAACAGAATAATAATATATCATTTGTTTTCATTTAGCCTTTATTACTTGCAAGAAAGCATCATGCTCAGAGCAGTGTTCATATAAAACAGATTAACAAAGAACATTAATGCTAGTTACAGATGTGCTGTTTGTTTGGGCAGAAACTGTAGCATTATATGCACAGCATGACATAGACAGTATTCTTGGACCTTAATGCCATAAGATGTTTTAGCATTTTGTTTGTGTTTACGTTTTTACAAGGATTGCTGTTTATGTGGTTATCACCCCTCTTTGCACTGCTACCTCTCTGCTCTGACATCTGATTTACAGGATGCAAGGTGTGCAGGCTGTTCTGGCAGTCATAGAGGTACCCGTATGCTTCAGAGGTGCACGTTTGGTTATGGTTTGGAAAATTTCAAACTAGTTCTTAAGTGGAAATGATTCTCGATTCCCATCCCTAGCACAAAACTGTTAGTTGTTTTTACCCTGATCAAACATTAAAGGAGCTATACCTGATATTAAGTCAGGCTATTTTAGTTAGCGAAAGCGGCTAGTTTTTAGCTTTGGCGTGACGCTCTTTCTCAGCCAATGGTGTTAACTTTTGGAACTTCCGGATTCCTAGGAGAACAATCTTATTGGCTGGGAAAATCTCAGACAAGACAGTTCGTGTTTGAAATATTTAATTACATTTTTATTAAAATATGGAAAGAGAACAGGCAGCATTGGTCTGACCACAGAACAAAAGGATTCCTGACTTATTAAAACATTTTTTCTGAAAACAGAAAAAACCATAACCTCTTATAACCCAAATGAGCCTGTACAATTTTAATTTTTTTTTTTTTCTTGAAAATCTAAGTTGAGAATAGTCAGCTGATTTTCTTTTGAAAGCAGTGAAGTTAGGCTCCTGCGAACTGTTGTCAGGGAAGATGTTGAACTTCTTCTCCATGATTAAATAATATTTTCACGCAAATTTAATGTCGGCCTTTTTTTTTTTGTTCAAATAAGAACTGCTTAACAGCTCTCAGTTTCTTAGCTAAGTCTGCACCACTCCAAACTCTCTGGTCCAATATGACTGAATGGAAGACAGCTTAGACTGAGGACCTATGGCCCATTTATTTGTTCTTTTCTCCACCTTTAAAGTTGCTGAGCTTGCTGTTCAGGTAGCAAATGTCATGATCTGAAACTAAACTGCTGAAGTTTAAAATGATAGCTGCCAAGGACTTTGATGTAGTGTGATGACTCCGGTTCATTATTTATCATTTTTTCAGGCATCTCACTCTGGTCAAACCACCTACATGACACGTGCATGAAATAACGATTTCAGAATGGCGTGATTATAAGCTTTAATTCAGTTGTATAGCCCTAAGGCATGCCACTATCAATAAATCATTAAATCACTGTAGCTAGAGGCTTGGTCAAAGAAGCATCCAAAAGCCATTACTCCAGATGGCGCATTGGGATGAACGTCTTAATGATGATACCATCCCCTACAGGTCTTTTCTATCCTCCACTCTCATCCTGTCATACTTCTATGACTAACCATCCCGTCGCCATTTTGCCGTGTTTTTTTTAAACTAGGTTGTCTTCTTTCACAACAGCATAAGATGAAGCACTGAGAAACATTTTCCTTTATCTGGATTACATCATTTTGAACAGGTTGCTGTCTTTAAACACCAAGCTTTTTACAATTCCGAGCTGCAGGGAGGAAAAAAGAAATTCCTCAGGCTTAAACCATTTCTGCCTCTCTTCTCTTTTGACTATCTTTCTAAATTTACTCGTCCATTAGTCGGGGGCACGGAGGAGTTGCTCGAGCTTTTAACAAGCCTACTTCTTCTCTTCATTGTCATGCTCTAGTGAGCTTCAAAACACACACCCTTCTTTTGTGTCTTTATTATGAGTTAGGCTGAAAGAGATGAGCTTGACATTATTGAGCTTTTATATGTGTGTGTGTGTGTGTGTGTGTGTGGCTGGTAAAAACGGGGCTGACATCAATAAAATTTCAAGGGAAGCTGCAGCTGCAAATAGGTGGCATTATGCGTGGGAGGGGGTTGTAGGACTCGGTGTGTGTGTAGTTATGTCCCAGTTATCTACAACATATAATTGATGCAGACAAGCTTGACTGAAATCTCTGTGACAGCGACAGGCACGCCGAGCGCTTGTCATTGATGGATGCCCATGTCAATCGTTCTGACCCACTCACCCTCTTCATTCATGCACACACTCTCACAAGCTTTCAACAAGGCACAAAAGGAGCAGTCTACTTGCACGGCATCACCAGCTGAGCTGTAACAGAACAGTGCTTAGAGGGCACTGATGCGGAAGGAGCAAGAGAAGCACAGGAGGGAGGGAAGCCTCGTACGGGAGGGAGGATTTGAGATTTTAAAGGATGTAACAGAGGCAGAGTAAGAGGAGGAGGAGCAGGCTGGAGGATTGATGGAGGAATATAAAAGTTGGTGAGGTGAGGAGGTGAATCGGGCTGCAGAGGGAAGACGGCTGGCACAAACGGGGACATAAAAGAAGTAAAGCGCAAGGGGGAGTATTTCTGTAAGTGCTGCGAGTTTCTCCTGCAATGCTGCTTAACATTCTTCCTCTTTCTCACGCTCACTCCAACTTTACAGCTGGCTCAGCAGAGAACACGTAGACGTTAAAGTGGCGTGATTAATTTAGGATGCAGCGAGCTCCTTTTGGTCAACACACACACACACACAAAGCTAACATCAGCATCTGAATCTGGGAAGCGGTTGTAGAGAAATGGTCTTTGGAAACAGAATTTTATCTTTATGTAATATCCTTCAGCTCTCAAGTCTCTTATTAGCATCACAACAGTGAAAACTTCAGCTCAGGCATATCAAAAGGTCACAGCTTTTCCCCCAAGGCGCAATTATTATAAAAATAAAGATGAGCTCATTGCTACTGCTCATACAATAACTGTTCACAAGGTATATGGAGCTATGGCCCGTAGCTAATTATTTTACTTTACATAAAGATGGAAATATAGGAGTGAGATTAAAGTTAAACATAACACATCTGTCTAACATCTGCGGAGGCTTTTACTTTGATCTGAAACCTATTTGATATCCCAACTTTTTGCCTTCTTGTCTTCTGTGACTGTGTGTAAAAGTTGCTAAAAGATTGTATTTTACAAAGTACACAAATGGTGAAAATGTTTGCTAGTTATTTACTTTAGTCATTTACCTATTTACTTTAGCAATAATGTTAGTTGGATATTGTTTGGGCTTTTATTATTTGAGGGTTTTGTTTTTGTTTTGTATTTTTGCCCAAACTTCACCCTAAAACACCATACACCATCTCTCTAAACTAAAAGCATCCCTGCCTGGATGAACTTTGTGAAGATGAAGAGATGGGATTGTAGCCTACTGAAGCTGCAGATAAAGCAAGAAACGTAACTTGCGATCAGCCAGTAAGAGCGTTCCTCTAGGAACCCAGAAGTTCCAAAAGTTTACTATAAAAAGTTGAACCATAACAAAGAAGAAAGTGACAGACACAAAGGAGGGTAATGGTGGACATCCAGCAGTTTTTTTTCTTCATGGGAGGTACATTTTAAAAAAATAATACACATGATTCTGATCTATTCTTGGCATTGATTCACATAGAAGGTTATGAATTCAGCATCTGTGTAAGTGGGTCAAGCTTATCGGTCTGTTGATGATACCTGGACCCCAAGGGGTCCTAAAAAGGTCGAATTGGATAGATTAGATATTCTTGCACCTATCATATTTTTTGGTTGTGGAAAGACAAACAAATTTGCGTACCAACCAATGACTGTCCATCCGTCATCCTGGTAGGTTTCTGAAGAGGCTCGTTGGGCGGTTCCCACCATCACCATCTTCGCTGCTTCATGAGTTTCGTCACACCCGGAAAATACAGAAATAGGTGATGAGGTGGCACTGAGAATAGGGCTGGGAGCATGAAGGGATGAGTGATACCCATCAAAATGAGCTGCCTGTAGCTATGAACTAACAAAGCTAACTCAGAGCTAACAGGAGCTAACCAGCTAATGGAGGTAGGCGGGCTAAAGCTGAATCGTGCTGTAAGCTGACTAAAAACCGTGGCTGTGCTATCCTCTGCCTCCTTGCTGCAGGATATGTGGCACCTGTCAATCAGAAAGACACGCCCCCAACTATAAAGAATTTCAAGGTTAATTAACATCTTACTAAATGAGTTATAAAAAAAATCACTCCACCACAGTTGTCATGATGATAAACTTGACCCATTAAACCTGATTTTTTTTTTTTTTGTACCAGGCTCTACACATATTTATTTCTGCTGTGAAGTTGGCCTTTTGTTTATCATGGGAGTCTATGGTGATTGACTCCCTTTTGGAGCCAGCCCCAATTTAGTCTCTTCTGCAGAAATGTCACTTTTCACAACTGGTAATACCACCCTTCCCCATAATGCCCCAAAATGGGTACAACAGATGAACTTGTTCTAGTCTTGGGTTCTTTGTAAATGTTCCCACACTTGGTGGTTATTTTGATATTATGTCCTTCTACTGTTTAAATACAAGCCATGAAGTTTCACTAATCTTTTACCAGCAGCAGCCAGACAAGAAAAACCCTGGACAAGCCACCAGTCCATGACACATCCACAACAACCAAGAACAATGAACCGGAATAAAATAATTTAACCTAACATGTATGACTGGGACAGGTGGAGGATGTTGAGGACCTATGCAACTCTATACAATATGAATTTGTACAAAACTTCTTTCCTTCGAAGCAACAGTGCTAATGACCAAAATGAGCATGTGCAACAGAAGGGAAATTCTCAGTATCAGTAACAACGGAAATGTTTGCTATTATCCTCTTCTTTGCAGTGTAAGGTAACTGGGAGTTCAGCTGACTGAGCAAACCAAAAAGGAGATGAAATAAGGGCGATCTGAACAAACCCTCTGAGTTTCAGAGACCACTCCTTATTTGAAGAGAGGGGGAAAAAAACACTCCCAGTTATTACATTCACAGGAAAAAGAGCAGGAAGTGCAGCTCCCACCCTCTGGTGTTTCCGGAAGAGGGACTCACACCAGCAGAGCATCTTGTGCGGTGATGGTGTGCAGTGCTATGAGAACTGGACCACTCTGCTGGCGTGGGCAGTGTTTGCATTTTTGTTGCCACAAGCACCTGCGGTGTGGTGCGGGGCTGGCAGGCCTGCTGAAAAAGACCCATCTGTTGTATGAGATTATTTCAAACCAGGAGCAGCACAGGATGTCACCTGCTTGGAGAGGCTCAGAAAAGGCGGGATTATGGGGAGGAGAGTGTTAGTAGGTGAATTTCACATGATAATATGACTGTGTGTTTCCTGAACATCTGCCAAGTCAACTCATAAAACGTGTGCGGACAGCTCTAAAGATACATTTAATCAGTGATGGCATCGATAAAATATTTTTCCAGACAAATCTTATCATCATCTGTCTTCAGCTGAACCTAAAGTTGTCTTTTTCTTTACTGAGAAGATTTATTTCTCAGTTGTAGAAACCGCTAAAAGGGATTCTTCTCTTTTTTCCTCTTCTTAAAAAGGTAAAAATAATGTTATGCCTTTTATCATTTAGTTTAGGCACATGATTAAGACATTATGTTCTAAATGTTATTTTGCATATTTTATGCAGAGCCACACTAATACATATATGTATGAGGAGCATAAATGATAAATGAAAAAGGTCTGAGGCCATTTTTCTAACAACTTGTGCTATAAATATGAATGCAGATATCTTCAAGAAATGATCATATAGAGAGAAAACTAATTTCTATAACTTGAAGCAAAATATGCTTCGGGCCACGGGAAAAGGCTTTACTTTCATTTATGATGCCAAATTGTCACCATTATGTTATACATGTTCTAGCAATGTGGAGAAGGAGGAAAGATGCAGATAGAGCAGAAAAATTGGGCTCATCTGTTTTTCAGAGGCAAGAAATGAATTAAATTATGAATAGTCTTTTAATAAGACGACAGTTTTCTTTCGAAAAATTCATTCAGCATATATAAACACAACCACTCACTTATTTCAAACCGTCGTTTAGCTCATAACAGTTTTTTTTCTCGTTCTTTATGTCGTCTTCACTCAGCCGGAGTCAAACAACCTGTTAGAGCGACCGTGAAATTTAAGATTAAGATCTGCCAGATGATTCACAGTCGCTATTAATCTTTTCATAATTTCTTTCCAACAGTTTGCCTGAAGAATAATGAGGTCTTGGTTCACTTGATCGATAGCTGCGGGTATTTGTGGTGTCTGTGTCAGCTTGTGCCAGGTATCCATGTTAGTGCGTTCAGCATACTTTTCATGCTGAAAGCGGGCTGAAAGATTCCTCCAGTGATTGAACTTAACAGTTAATTTATTTCTCTCTTCTTAATTTGCATGCCATGGTTACTGCTTGTTAATCTGTGCACATTTTTCTGAAAAAGTGCTCATTGACTTGAATTGGTCCTCTTAGAGTCGCCTGTAATTGGACCCACCAATCAGGGGTGGGAATCTTTCGGCGCACCACATTCATGTAAAGCATAAGATTCAGATGGCCATGGTACAAAGCTGTTGTTGATGCATCTTTTTTCCTGTGTGGCGACTTGACTACTATTACTAACAATAAAATAGAAAAGTCTGTTTCCACCACATGCAGAACACAGAGCACCATCAGATTGAAGCGGCCATAGGTTGGTCATATTCTATGAACTTTTGCTGCATTCTTCCACGTCCCACCAGCAGCCATTTCTCCCAGCCATAGCTAACTATTGTCTTACACTCGCTTATGTTTTGGGTGTGTTTATCCACAATGCCCTGCATTAAACTACAATGACCTTTTCATTAGTCCTCTTCTTGTATTTGGTTCACCTGAAGCAAACCCGACCACATCTCACTACTTTGATCTGTATCAGCATTCGTTTGTGTATTCACACCTTTTCAAATGTACCGGATTGCCCGAAAAAACAAAGCCACCCACAGAACCCGCATGACTTCCATACCCTCCCTTGGGGGTGGGCTGCTTAGGTCCTGAGCTGCAGTCCTGCAGGTTATTCACGTTTCCTTGTTTCAAAACACCTGATCTGAATGAATGAGTCGCTTTGTGTTGAATCAGGGAAACACTGAAAGCCTGCATCAGAAACATGAAGCTCTCTAGGACCAAACTTGCCTACATTCCCTAAAAAACAACTTCTTCCCCACCTCTTTGTCTAATATCATCAAATGTTAATGGCCGGCCATGCAGCTGCTGTACTTTATACACATGCAATATGTTAAAATGCGTTATAGAAGAGCGGTGAATTTACGCCAGTTCCAGAAGGCAGGTTATGCAGAAACTCTGAGTTTGTTAACCCTGAGTTGGAGGAAACCCCAGTTTTCTCTTCCAGAAAGCGAGGTCTGTGTTTCTATGGTAACTGACTCGACTTGCCTCCTCCAACCTGAAGCAGTGCTTAGACATGGATTGTCCATACTTAGGTGAGTGCAGAGATTTAGGAGGATTTTTCAGAACTTGAAAATATGTGATAAAGTTTCCTTATCAAACGATACCCATAGTCAGACTTTCCTGCTGTAGAAATCCAACGTGACACATCACAAATATTGAATGACGTCACAGCAAGAGATGTGATAAAATACTTTCTAGAGAACAACAACACAGAGTGTTGAGTCACGAGGAAAGTCCTCATGCATGTCCTGTATGAGTTGAAACAGATGATGTCCAGTGATGGTCTTATTTCAGGTAGAATAACTAGCTTTTTGTCAATGGTTGCCATGGGGAATCTAGGTATCACGGCACCATTGATGATGGTTTTTTTTGTTTTTGATACTCAGAGTTGTCTGAACCAAAGCAGCTGAAAAGGAATTCTGCTACTATCCTCGCGTTTATGAGCCATGTAACGCCAATTTTCTTCTTTCTAAAGTCCATCACCGGCTCATTAGTTCTTTTGTGTTGAGGAAGTACCTGTCAAGGTGTGGGGGTGCGGACACAGGCGCAGACAGGAGGCAAGATCGTTTACCAAACAATAAACAAATTATTGTCCAAGTCGTAGGTACAAGGCAAGGGCTGAGCAAAGACGTGGTTGGACTAAGCAAGTTCGAAGGCCAGTAACCCTCAGGGCTACGGTACCAAAGGGCAAGGCAAAGACAAATCCAAAAACAGGCAGTAATCCAAGGACTGAGAGACAAGAACTAGGAAAGGGCTGGTAAGTCAGGCTAAGACACATGACGAACTGGCGGGGAATGCAGGGAGACACAGACACTAAATACACACAGGAGCAGGGGAGACAACGAGACACAGGTGTCACACATTAGGACAATAATCACCAGCGGGAAAACATGAAGAAGAGGAAGACAAGACACCAGAAACAAGAGGGAGGTCAGTGACTTCAAAATAAAACAGGAAATGGTGCAATACCACTTCAAACCACTCGGCCCAGAACGGAAACCCTGACAGTACCATTTCTACCAGTTTATTGAATATTGAGAAGTTTTATTAGGAAACACCACTTTTTTGAAGATTTTTTAATTTTTGTTTCATTGAATCTGTTCCAACCTTCTCTTTCATCTGCAGGTTTGGGTCTCTGGCATTGAGGGACAAAAACAGCTTGAACAGCATCATTAAAAGATGCAGCAAAATCGCGGGGTTGAGCTTCGAGGAGCTCTCTGTCCTGTACCGGACCAGAGTTACTGTATGAGGATAGCGCAAGCTGTCCAGGCTGACCCGACCTACCATGGTGCCGGACAAAAAGACAAAAAAATAATTCTTCCTGCTTCCATTGACTTGATTAATAGTCTGTGGTGATGATTAGCTTGTGTTTGCTGTGTTTTTGTCATTATTGGGTTATTTATTTATTCATTTTTTTTGTATTTATTGTATGTGGTGCTGCTCCTTGTTCTCTGCTGGCTGCATAACAAACAGGGATAATAACCTTCTCTGACTCCGAATCTGAATCTGAACCGAGTAGCAAAAAAAACCCCCACCATAAATCTGCACCGTAGTCATGAGTTCAGGCAGTTTGGTAATGTGGTATGATGAGGTTTTTCACCATGCCAAACTCAACTGTGTGCCAGTGCTACTGCATCTAAGCTGATAACACCTGGAGCTTAAGCTTATCAGAACTGTGGAAAACGTAGGGTCGCAGTATCAGTGTTGTAAACTTGTATTTTCCTTTAAATATTCCATTAACAAAAACTGTTGAAAATGCTGGAGCAAGCTGCGCCCACTTCCTCATCAGAGCCCGAAAGAGGACAAAATACCACCAAGGGAGTCGCACCTTCAGCCAAGGTTAGAGTGACACACCACCTGCATACTAATGGCTGGAAAGCAGACTCCCTGTCTGCAGGTGATGAATGAGTGTCATGTCAACAGGGAAGGAGAAGGTGAGGAGGAGGAGGAGGAAGATAAAATTTGGCTCCAGAGATGTTGCCCACAGGAGGCTCAGGCACAGACCTCAGGAAGTCCTAACCCCTTCACTCTGCCATCTGTGGCTTGGGAGTGTGTGTGTTTGAGTTAATGTCTCATACTATGAGTGTGTGTGTGAATGTGTAGGAATGTGTTTGTAAAGTAAACTCCATAGTTTCTGTAACTCTTCAAATAGCATGTTGTGTTTCTCTGTCAACTCACACACCTGTATGCATGCTTTGGATTTGTTTCTCCTTTCACATCAGACACTCTGCCTCGCTCACGCACAAACACACACACACACGCTCAGCAGCCTCTATCACCTTCTGCACCTCCGCCGAGCTGAACAGATGGGAGAACAGGAGAGAGGGTTCCCACGTCCGCTCCTCCACTTCGTCCAAACTCATCTCGGTGCAGCCCAGCCCGACTCGACCCTGCCAGAACCGCCGTGACTCAGCCAAAACACACACACACACACACACACACACACCTCTGCCTGGACACACACAATGCAAAAGTAATGCGCCACACTGTTTTGCACATAATCACAGTTAAATATACATTTATTTTCTGTCCCACACATTCACATTGATACACACATACTTGCACACATTTTGGCTCTCTGATGGTCCAGGATGACATCAGCAGGCCAAATCATGATGAGGTAATCAAACTGCAGTTAGTGGAAACTATCTTGCCTCTCCTCTCCAGAGTTTAAAAGAATCTGCTCCTAAAGCCTGTCATTAAAGTCCAAAAACAAGGTCATAAATCTAAATGTATGATCATCATTAAGTTTCTGGGGGGAGTCTGAATGAGGACAATGGAATCCAGAGGTGCAGTTAGCAGGGTAAAAAGTTGCTACAAAATCCTAGAAAGGCTTTACATCATGCATGCATAAGCTTATGTAGAGACTGAAAAGGTTGTGGATTAAACCACCTGGACTTTGACATAAGCTGGTTTGATTTCAGTGTTCACTTTGTTTTTGGCTCCAAATCTGATGTTTTTATAATGGTCTGTGAGTTTTTCGTTCTGATGGATTTTTACTTCCCAGTGCAACATGTTTTTTTCATACAGTAATTATCCTCAATATACATAAGCAGTGAGGCTTTTTTTATTTCTTAATCATATTTTACATTTAATTCATTTAATGTATTTTGATATATTACATAAAATGATTAATGAAATATCCTATAAAAATGTGTCTCTATCATTTTCTTTTCCTGTTAATCACAAAAGAAAGTTTGGTTATCAATAGTTATCAATCAATCATATGCACACACAAATATACATACATATATACATATACTTATATATATATATATATAATTAAAATTACCCAGTAATAATAAAAGCCCAGCAAACTCACAGGCTAATCATCACCACAGACTGGCACACCTATGCTGACAAAATAATTTGCACTGAGCAGTTTTCACTAACAATGGTCAAAATGAGAGTAATATTTGTTTTTAAGCAGTGACCCCAGAGATCCGGAGAAAAGTGTTGGAGAAATGGACTTGGAGTAAAAAGATGAAAGGGGGAAGATGGTTGAGGAGGAGGTGGGCGAAAAATTTGGAATATTTTCAAATCAGCAGCCGTAACGACATGACGAGAGTTCACTGTTTATTAAATAAGTGATAAAGGAGAGACAGCTGGTGTGTTACAAGCAGCAAACTTTAATCTGAACATAATTTGATGATCAGTAGCTGAGATTCTCAATGGGCCTGTTTATGTAGCTGTAATAATAATCTTTGTACTACTTGTTGTCGAAACTTCATTCTGTTGTCTCCCGGGTTTGTTGCGGTTAAATCTCTCATCAGCCCAAACATAAAAGCTGCTAGTTTTCCCACCCTTGGATACACAGGGATTCATGTATGGGATTTCCTAGTAACACATATAAGATATTAGTTTAATTGTATATGCTATGTTAAAATGACAGTTGGATGTTTTAGCTAAAGTATACTGCACATATCGGCTCTACATGCGTCCTTTTTCAACTCAGAAAATGTTCATAGTCCAGGTTAAAAACTGCTATGGAAACTTTTTGATGATCAGTGTGTTTATCTGGTTGTGTATGATGTCACTGATGTGACACGGCTGGTACTGGCAGACAAATCATACCTCCACAGGTGGGCTGCTATGTGGAAAAGTTTGGGAACCCCTCTAAAGGTCAGACAGCAAGCTAAGATGACTTTTGCATTTTCAAATGTTACCCGAATCACATCAGGTGAAGTTGCTGTTGACTATTTCTTCTTTTTACTCTTTTACTCTTTTTACGGCAGATATTAAATTGATGGTAAACTGGCATATAAATTATTTCAGGTTAACATAATACTGTATAATGGAGTCCTGCTGGGACTGTTGTATCAAGTCTTTTGATAAGCGCAGGAGAGAGAAAAGCACCGGACTGGTTGCTCATAGATGTGTGTGAATGTTGGTAAACGTAGAATATTAAGCTTTATAGTTTTGTTGGCTTGGCTGAGGCCTGATCGTGTCCCAGTCCAGCCCTGAGTGCCATTTGCAAAGTGTTATAACACACTGCAACATGTCATCTTGTAGTTACAGCTAGATGTTATACTCCAACACTGTTTGACTGTAGTTTATATCCTAGATCTGATGATCCAGAAATATCTACATGTAGAGGGTAGTGGGCACCTTCTGGGCTTTTTCTCTGGTGAATCACCATTGGCTTGGCTGTGCTTTCTGATTGCTTCTAGTTATATTTTGTAATAGCTGGTAGATTTTAGAAAATGGGGGCACCAGAAAGTAATTGCGCCAGCAGCAGCCCTTGATTGGAAGACGACTAACTACTGCATAGCTGTGTCATTACTGCTGGTAAACTGACACTGTAGGGTAATTTATATTGCACAGCCATGTCTGTCTGAAGGAAGCTCAGCCTGTTGACTTGGTATGGAAGAATGACAGAGTCTGAAATTAGGTCTCCTCCTCCCTGGATAGGCAATTAAGCGGCATTTACTTTTTATCATGTGAATGTAGCTTGAAAATAATAGATTATTTTAAGATCCACGTTTATTTTGTCTTCCCAAATTGGGTTAAACCACATGTCAAATGTTACCATAATTCGTTTTAGATTGACGATAACTGCCTGCCTTCATTTTAACTACATTCTGGAGTACAGATATCTGTATTAATTAGTACCACAAGATTGCCAGCATAAGTGCAGTCAGTGGAGGACACGTCACTTTACTTTGGAATCACTTTAATTACTGCTTTTAGCCTCTTGAGACAAGTAACTGGTGTTGTTTCTGTTAAGTCTGATGTGCTCTTGGTGAACGTAATGAAAGCAGATGCAAAACCTGTTACAGTTCGTACAGGAGGTGTACGAAAAACAGATGGCCAGGAAAAATGGCTCCAAATAAATAATGCAGTCATGCAACAGGTATATTTATCCTCAAAGGTAGGGGATCCTGGAAAAACAGGTCAAGCATGCTACATTTTAAAAGTAGACAGTTCAAATGTTCAAATCCGTTTCTTCAGATCGCTCCCAAAGCCACACGTCCAGAGCACAGAAAGGTGCCATGCTTTTTCCTGTGGATTGACGAGTGCAGAGCAGCATCGCATATTTTCTCCAAAACTCATAAAAATTTGTCATCTTACCTGTCAAGTAGACATAGGGCCACCATGGCATCACTATGCAGCCCTCTCTGTTGCTTCAGTTGAGGCCACTGAAGTATACTGTGCTCGAATGGCAGTAGAGTTTGATAGACACATCACCATCCAGTCATTTAGAACGGGCCAGTTAAATGATCAGATGGTGGAGTTTCCATCCTTTAGTTCCACAGGTGACTAAAACAGTTTGTTTTTATGCTGGAGCATTTCATTCATCAGCTGCAGACAGGTATAAAGGGGATTTTAAGCAATATAGTAAAAAAAAAAAAATCCTGGAAAACATCTCCCAGCTTACCTTTAAGAACCTTTTTACTGAGTACATTTGTTTTCATTTTAAGGTTCTTTTATTGGTTTATAAATGTCTTAATGGTTTGGGGCCTAATTATTGATTAGACTTGCTTTTAGACTACAAGCCCTCACAGACCCTGAGGTCCTCTGGTACCGGCCTTTTACTGTAGCCCTTCCTAAAACTACAGCATGCGGTGAGGCCTTGCCAGTGGAACAGCCTTTTAGAGGGCCTCAGGGCTGCAGAGACTGTATAAGATTTTAAAAAGACCCATCTTTTTTAACTTAGCTTTTTATTGAACTTTTTATTTATTTATTTGTTTGTTTATTTATGTCTCTATATCATTATTTTATTTACTTATTCATTCATTACTGTTCATTTATCTTTTCATTATTTCATTATTTATTTATTTATTTTATCCTTTTTTATCTCTGTCCTTTACTGCTTTTATGATATTACTGCTGTTTGATTTTATTTTTCTGATTACTTTTGGTTTATTTATACTCATTTAATCTGTGTTTTATTTTTATCTTGTCTTTTTCACTTTCTCCCAGTGTTTCCTCATGGGGATCCTCCACATCGGGGGCTGTCTCCTCAGTGTGAGGGGGTCGTCCTGGTCGTGGTGGCCGGGCCCTGCACTGCAGCCCTGTGGCTGTGGTGGGGGCCTGATCCGCCCTGATCACGGCGGCTCCTGTGGGGATGATTGTTTCCTCACAGCTGTGTCGAGCCATTTCTCTTTTAATTCTTTAGTTCAAATGATGTTTTTATATCATTTCAGTTAAAGAGACAGAAACTAGAAGGCAGAGTTTTATTTCTATGAAAAGAGGAGTGGCATCATGTATTTGTGTTGTGTGTGTGTTTGTGCGTATGTGTGAAAGAGAGCATGATCATGTGTGTGATATTGATCTTTGATATCTTTATAATTTCCATATTAGTTTTAGCATTGTAAAGCATACCACTTTTTGAAAAAGAAAACAAAAAACTCAAGAACTTTAGAAAAGAAGAGAAAACTCAATGCATTAAAACTCACTGTTGCTATGATCGCGTTATAAAAAATCAACAACTTGCACAGTGTTGGTGTGTTTTCATTTCAAACTGTATGCTCGGAGCACCAAATAAACTTCCTCATCATGAAGCCAATTTTTCCTGCTCGCTGTCTGAAATGACAAACCCCAAAAAACTTAAATATATTTTCACAACTACAAGGGCTGCATGCATAATTCTGGTCTCAGAAGGAAGCTGAGACATGCGCGATTACTATAGAGGTGTCAGATTCAACATACTGTATGTGTTACTGTATCAGAGTAAATTCAACTGGAGTGCAGCAGAAAATGTAAATGGTTATCTCTTCCAAAAATAAAACTATTGTAATGTAGTGTCAGCGCTCCCGTTTGCACATCAGTGTTTGAATATTTGCAGAATTACAGCCACGTAAGAGAGCAATAACTCTTTTTACACAGTTACATAGAAAAAGGCCTTATAATCAGAACTGCAGGTGCTTTATGGACCTGATCTGGTGTTTACAGCCTTTTTGACATTGAGACAGACAATATGTAATGACAAAGTTGTCACTTTTCAGGTTTTTCTTTTGGCAAAGCTAACAGTCACTGTTTTTGTGACACTTATTTCAGTTTGTGATGTTATGATTCCTTTGAATAAAACAAAAACTGAACTCACCTGTCATGTTGCATTTCTTCAGATTTTTCGAGTTGTTAAAGTGAGTCAAATGCCTACATTCAGGATGCAGCAAGGCTCCAGCAACAATTTCAGACCTGATCCACACACCCTCTAACCTGTAGCATCCACATTTACCTCTGTATACACAGCATCTTCATCTGAGCATGCAGATCACTTCAGGGCCGTAGAACGTTCACATTTAAAGTTAGATGGTGATTGCATTTAGATGATTGGAAATTAACATTATTATATAGATAAAATATAGATAGAAAATTACTGCAAGGTTAGTAAATTCTTGTTGCTTCAATAATTAAATAACGTATATAA
>JBBDHI010000024.1:4727558-4737757 GCA_037177115.1 Craterocephalus stercusmuscarum
GCGTCAAGCAAATCTAAAGCTATTCAATTAGCGCAGTTTCCACTGGAGAGCTGCTGTGTCTGATACAGTTTCACAGATTTTTCTGTCCTTTCAAGAGCTTGATTAGAAAGGAAACACTGGAGAGCTTAGTTTTTATTTGCCTGTCAAGCTTTTTGCGATATAATGTAGTAATTCCCAGGAGCACAGACTGAAATTAACTTTTTGACTCACCTTCTAACAGCCTTTAAAATAAAGTTCAATGCAACTTACTGGGATTTTTTTTTACCACCGGAACACAAGTGGTAAGCAAAAAAAGCCTATAAAGTGTGCTGGATTAAGCTTGTTGTTCGCCTGTTTGGTAAAGGCCTGGAGGGAATTTCTTCAATTTTGGCACAAACATTTACTTGTTCTTCAGGAAGGATAAACTAATGATAATATCGTGGGGAAATGTCTAATGTCATGGAATATTTTTATCTCTCTAACTCGAGGATCCATGTTCAAATTATGACATTATTTCACACAGCTGTAATGAGTTAAAAACACTGACATTAACTTCCCTAAATAATGTCAAAGGTCCGGTTGACTGTGGCTTTAGTATGTTCTGCAAAGATATACTTTTCTCAACTACTCATGACACCATTACTCAGAAAAGTATCTACAAGAAGGTCATTGTTGCTCTGATAGAGGCTCTGACCCTGAGCAGGATGGAGCAGCTACAGAAAATCTGACCTTTTAAGAGTGAAAATGAGGTGTAACATCTCATTTGCAGCCAAGAACCCAAAGTGCTTGTGATGATCTTGTGAGGAAAGTTCTCAACCATGATCTGATCAATGATTCTGCATGAAGAAATGTTGAGTTGTCATTTAATTCAGTAGCTGGACTTTCATTATTTTAAATAATGTAAGTAAGAAAAGGTGAATGAAAACATAAAAAAGAGCTTGCTTGAGGTTGTTTTTGCAAGAAGACTTGATGCACATGGTATGAACCAGCAAATAATAAACATGATATACTCTTACCTTAATCAGTATGATGCAGTATAATGCAAATAATATAGTTTTATTCCTCACCATGTCTTCCATTTTTCTGCTGTGACTTTCCACTGCAATATTTGTTATATTTTCTTCCCATGTGTTTGTTTCCAAATAGGACGGCTATCTTTTTTCTGTGAGAGGACATGCACAGAATATGTAGGGCATCACATCCACCGCCACCCTCTGGTTACGCTATGCTATGAAGGTGTGGGTCGTGTTTGCATACGTAAGTGGGATGCATAGTGGACTGTTCTGGTTGTGTACCTGTTTCGGGGTTCAGCACAAAAGTTGTCTTTTGTAAGTCCAGAGCCTCGAAGAGGGTGGCAGTGGATGACTCCAGGTCCTCAAAGTTGGAGTTAATCCATTACAGAACGAGTTGGCAATTTAGAATCCCAGGGAAAGAGTGTTTATAGTGGACGCTGTCTGTATTGAGCAGCATGTGTGTTCATCAATTCGGTGCAGAGTTGGTGTGTCTGTCTGAACCTTTAAATGTTTTGGTGTCCAGAAAGTCTTCTTGTTCAACATGTTATGCGTTTTTACCATGATGGAGGGGTCATGATTATTGTCACCATTCGGTTGGACCGAAAAAGGTATCATTGTGACATCATGAAATTTTTTTGAAAATGACTTATTAAAAGAAGTAAAACCAGTTAATAAAGCCTGAATTATTGGTGGAGTTTCCTGGAAGAAGTTAACATACAGGAGTTAGAAATGTTTTGGAGACCTAGTGTCCGACAGAGGTAATGCATGTAAAAACAATCCCTCACAACTGAAACTTTTATATGTACAGTATGTGTGTGACACAGTGGGCGTATAAGTACATAGAATAAGCTGTATTCCCCATTAGACTGTCCCATTGGGGCTGTTGTCTGCAAGGTAAAAATAATCCTTTAAAATCCTGAAATTTACAGTAAAACCACCAAACACCAGAAATAATCATTCAAAGTCACAGGTATACCTGCCCTCTACTGCCTTTCTTAGTCCTAAACCAAACAGGTTTTTTGTTTGCTTTTTATAAAGCCTTAAAGGTTGGCTTCATAAAATACTTTGGAAATAATGATAAAATGGTCGTGCTTGCACCCAGGACAGGGAAAACACTTTCAAGATTGGCGTTCTATTGGCTCGGCTTACAAGGGGACCTCTGACTTATTTCAGAGCAGATCCCATGGAGGAATGAAAGAGGAAGCTGTAAGATGAACAGAAAGTACACAACAGGGGGTTTGAAGCAGCTTTCGAAAGTAATACACAGAAATCTACAAGGATATACAGTTGTTGCACGGGGCTCAAGGATGTAGAGGTAGAGCGGCGATAAAGCAAAAAGTCTCCCCTCACATTCCTATAGAAATCTCAAACTAACAAGGTCGCACAGTTACATATTTTGTGCTTGCAGAGGGGATGCCAGCCCCCCTTCTTCTTCCAGATATCACCCCTGGCTAAAGGAATGTAGCGGAAAACGAGGGACTTCAGATAGAAGATCAGAGCCCTTAATACGAACCACATTGTGTGTTGTTCCCCTGTTTCCTATCTCTTGTGTTCTCCACATCAGGAGTGAAACAGCCTTTGATGAATATCTACAAAGAGATTTGAGACTTATAAAGAGCGCCAATTTAGCCAGGTATGTTATCTTAAGCCTGGTAATTTGGGAATTCAATTCGCTCATCGGGGGAGCCGGGGGAACCTGTGGTGTTTATCAGGCAGACTTACTTCAGATCAGTAAGCTGAAATAAAGGGTCTATCCAGCCAATAACTGGCCACATCTTAAGACTGCTATCACATCTCTTCATGAGCCTTTTCTTTTTACACGTGATTGTTGCGTGATCACGCATCAAGCCCTGTCTTTCCAGTGAGTTACACATCTTATCACAGCACCATCATCCCTCACCCCTAATTCTGTTGGCAGGACTTGTCAAACGGCATACACTGAAAGAAAGGGGTGACTTTGAATTTCTGCTAATGACCTTAGGATACAACCACCCTCTTTATTTTACTCACCCTCGCTCGTTTTTTCTTGTCCACTCCTGTCATTAGCACTCTCAGTCATCCTCTTTCTTGTTCATTGCTATTCTCAGGATCTGCTGATTAGAAAGTACAACAAAGAGTAGGCGAGCGGGAACAAGGAGCGATACCTTTTTTTTTTATGTGGTGAAATGACAGAAACAGGATGTGGATAGACTGAAGAACAAAGTCATTAAGGGTCAATGTGGAGGCCGGCTTTTGTCAAAATGGTATTAACCTTTGTTTAAGCTAGGCAACCCAACTGATTAAAAGTCTCCTCCAGCAGAGGAGGCCAACACAGATTCAGCTTCCAGACAAACAATGTCTTAGACTGAGAAATTGACAAAAGAAGCATACAGTCATAGCCGAGAGGCTGCTTTTGTACATAGTCCAACAGGCAACACTTGAGCATCAAACCATCAGGCTCACTGCCAAACCCATTTAAATCTTGACCAAACAAAGCAAAGACGGCTCCTTGTTAATCTGCCACCTCCATTAACCATTGTAACTCACCAAGAGATCCTCAGCATTGAAATTATTTGGAGCTTGGTCCATTAAGAAGAAATGAGCGATGCAGGAAGGTAGCAAAGCTTCCACTTGCAGTGATGGCGTTGATGTCGAGAAAGCTTGTTTAAAGAAAGCCGCTGAGTTTCTCTCCACGTAAAAGTGACCTGAGAAGACTTTTGTGGATGGAGCTGAAAATGAAACCTCATAATCAATTATTTGCCCTAGAATGGGATTGACTTTTCTCTCTCTCGGAGAAAAGGAAAAACATGACCCAAATTCCACTTTAAAGGACCGAATCTCATGTGCATTTAAATCCACTTACTCCTTTGCAAAAGTTTTTTTTATTTCTTTCCTCTACATCCCAGACAGACGTTTTTGCCATTCATCTTACACTGCTCCAAAATCAAACTGGAAAGATTTTGAACTTGCTTTAGAGAGGCAATCCATCACAGCAAGCATCCCTCTGAGGTTTTTTTAACTGTCAAATTTGCTTTATCCCTAGGTATTTTAGTGGGATGCGCCGTTCTTTTCTCCATTTTCTTCTTAGACCTGTAACTGAGAATGTCCTTTGGTTTTTGGGGATGAGGTAGTTGTAAAGACGGAATTTCACTGACAGTTATCTCTGAACAGTTCCTAAAGTCAAAATGTAAATCTCATTGTGTCGCTCGAGGTGAAGTCCAAGGAGCATACCGTGAATTTCCACATGAATTTTAGTGCCAACTTTAGTGTCGCGTATGAAAACTTTGACCTGTTAAAGATGTTAGAGGACCACCTAAGTCGGTAAGATCCAGCCTCTCTGCTGAATTTCATTGCAGTCAACCCATGGTCGATCCATTGCTGAACAGAATTTTTTCTGACATATTTTACTTGGACTTCTCACTCATGACTTGCCTTGTAAGCAACAAATCTGGTTGCTAATTGACAAACCCTTACAGATTCTTATTAAAAACTAGCCGTTAGTCACTATTTTCCAGCTTTAGACACTGTTTTCAACCAAATACCTCACTCTTTTAAAAAGGCCAAACAACTGCTCAATAAGATGATGTATTTCATATCTAAGCTCGGTGTACATACCGTTGCATTCCTGCCTGTAGCAACAGGGATGAAACATTCCTCTTTTCCACAAAGCTTGTCACATTATCCAGCTTATATGTGGTGTTTAGTTTAATTTGTGGATTTCACTGAACTCTGATGTTGTCCTGTTGGCTCAGAATCTGATGAAATGAATAAAATCTAGTTCACCGGTGCTGGCAGTAGATTGGGAGGTGTTGCTAAAGATAGGCAGTCGAGTTTAGCTCTTAGCAGATTTGTAAGCGAAATGATTTGCGTTCCCTTGTATGAGTCCCTGTGTTTGTGTAGTCTGAACCAGTTTGAGCTTTTCATGCCCATTGTGTTTGGTTTGGACTTTTGGACTGTCCAGTTTGGTTCAGATTAGAATGAAAGGTGTAAAAATTGGTCGGACCCAGTCCAAGACTAGCACCTGAAATGTATTTCTACAAGAAGGGTTCCCATCAAACTGAGTTATGGTTCAGTTTGTTTGGAGTATAAGAATTTATGGGTGATCTAGACTTTTGGAGAATTTTCAGTAAATTAGGGGAGTAGATCTTAGCCTCTGGATGCCTCATCATCATGCAGACAGTGCCAGGCTGATAGCCACATCGATGCGCACATACATGTGTTTCTACACGTGAAATATATTATTCAGCAAGAAAACAAAATCTAACTTGGTTAAACACATTTTGTACAACAAAAGACGGGACCCTTGATTGGCCCCTGGTATTTATTCATTCATTTTCTGTATTTTCTGTTAATCCAATCGGGTCGCGGATTGGCTGGAGCCTATCCCAACTTTTAGCAGAAGAGAGGTGGGGGTACACCCTGGATAGGTCACCAGTCCATCGCAGCCCCTGGTACTTAGTTTTACAGTGAAAAATGGCCTTCATCTTTTTGTGATGCTGCACACCTCACTAGATATCTTCTAGTAGATACTTTACTCATTTAGAGTAAAAAGACTATTTACACACAAAATTATCTTTTCATGAAGCCAAATGCAAGTCGGAGCTAAGAATAATGTTTGTTTTTGTTGGTCTTTAACGTTAAACTTGGAACACACTTTGGTTTCGTTATATAAATAGGATTGATAATTAGCATCTGGCACAACACAAATACATGCAAGAATTTGGAGTTTGCCTTTTTATTTGTGATGTACAAGTTTTTCCAAACAAGGTTGTTATGGAAGTTCTAGCCAGAGGAAAACTGACCACCGATGCCACAGAAGTATGCAGCCTTATTTCACCTTTTCTTTATCGGCCTGTTTGTGAGTTTCTGAGGCTGGATTTAGTTCCGTCAGCATTCAGAACACATTTTAGTTGACATAAGGTTTCTTGTGCAGTGTTAAAAACAGCTTGTCAGAGTGGGAGGGAGGAGTGAAGGATGTAAGGAGAGTTGTATCATCAGCAGAAGCGATGTAAGTATCGTCAGCAAAGGCAGACCAGAGAGGGCTGCACAGGCTCCTGACAGACCGCTGCCTCTCTCGTCCTTGTCTTTTCACTTTTTCCTCCTCTCAAGCAGAACACATCTCTGCGCGTAATCTCAGAAACTCTTCAGTCATGAGTTTCTCAACGGGTCACGGGTCAGTCGGTTCAGCGATGACAAACTCCTCTGTCTGAGTTTGAGCCGTTTAGTTGTTTCTTTTGTTTTGCTTATTGATTCCAAAAAAGAAAATCAGCATTTTGACCAAAGAGCAGCAGCGGCAGGGAGAAAGCAGAGAGGGCGGACCTTTGGAACTGGACATGCTCTTCCAGCGGTTGTTGCCATGGTTTTCTGTTGTTGGGACAAACTGTCGACCAGTGGCTGAGAGCCTGAGCTGCTGTTTGTTAAAGATAAGTGGAAAAGCCAGGGGGGGAAAGAGGCAGTGGAGACAGACAGACGGAAAGAGAGCCCTGCTTTTTTTTTTTTTTTTTTTTTTTGACTGCAGGACACATGACTTAAAAACACTTGCTACCTCAAAGCATCTTCCACCCCACTCCCCCCTCATTGAGGGGATCCTGATAGATCATGCTCCCCTCTTTAAGCCGTTCACTGAGGCTTTCTCCCTGCTCTTTTGTGACCCACACTCCTCCCTGCCCACTATCAAAGCTCCGTTGGCTGGGCTCTGCCTGCTTTGATATATCGTATAGTGTTTCTGGCAGTCTCCCTTTCTCTGTCTTTCCCCCCTTCTCCTGTTCTGCCTCTCCTTTCCCACAATATTGTAAAAGAGCACAGAGCGCCAACAGGGACCTGCTCACTGTCAAAGAGAAAAGACAGGGAGGCCTTAGAGGGAGAGAGGGAGGGACGGGGCGAAGGAGGGGAGCTCTGAAGGAGAGGAGGACTGGAAAGTGAGTTACCTTTACTTTCATTGCAATTATGATTATTACTTTTGTTCGCACGAAGGATTTGATGTGATCAGAAAAGAATTTAATATCAGATGTGTTCTTCTTTTTTTGTAAGGGTCTGAAGTGAAGGTTTTAGTTCACTTACGTTTTTAAGAAGTCTAGTATATTGCTACCAAATTACCTCCTTTTTCCTTCAGAACTGGCTTCATTCTTGGTGGCATAGACTCAGAAAGGTGATGGAAACATTCCTCAGAGGTTTTGCTCCATATTGACATGATAGTTGCTGCACATCTGTGATGAGAATCTCCCGTTCCACCACATCCCAAAGGTGGAATACTGGATTGAGATGTGGCGACTCTGGAAGCCATAGTGGACTCATTGATGTGACCTTTGTAACACGGAGCATTGTTCTGGTGGAAGCAGCATCAGAAGATGCTCCACTGTGCTCAGAAAGGGATGGACATGGTCAGCAGCGATACTCAGGTACAGTAGGCTTTGCTGGTTATTACACCACCATGCCTAGAACCATTGTTCAACCATGTTTTCATGTTGTGACCTCACCATCTGAATGTTGTTGCTGAAATGGAGAGCAGGAAATGCTTTTCCATCTTTTAATGTCCGGTTTTGTCAATCTGTGTGAATTGTAGCCGAGGTTTTCTGGGCTGATCTCTCTTGAGTCTTGATTATCTGTGGGTTTGGCTGTGCTGGTTAAATGATGCTCAGTTGGTACTAACAGCCAAAGAAGTGGTCCAAGAAAATATCTCCCACACCATTATACCATTACCAGTCTGAGCCATTGATACAAAGCAGGAGGAATCCATGGCTTCATGCTGTTTCCACCTAAACCTGATTCAGGCAGCGTTGCTCTGTCTTTGATTGTCCAGTTTTGACGTGTTTCCTGTTCTTCGCTGTCAGAAGTGGCACGCAGTGTGGTCTTCCGTTGTAGCCCATCTGCTTCAAGGCTGGACGTGTTATCTCTTAAACCCTCTTACTTCCTCCTTTTGATGCTCAGATTGAAATTCATCAAGTCATCTTCCCCATGTTTACATGACTAAACATGTTGAGTTGCTGCCATGTGACTGACTAATCAGCTATTCGTGTTAACACACAGTTGAACTTAATAAAATGGCCAGGAAGGGCATCATTCTGAGTCCTGAAATGAACACATTGGTACCACTAAGGTCCTGCTAAGGACCCATGTGCCACTGAAGCTGAGTAGCGATTGGCTTTGTTTACTTTCAGACAGGAAGAAAACTAAGCTGTCTTCCCCAAAGGTTCATAGAATTCTGCATAAATAGGCTGTAAAGTTTATACATTAAGAATCTCATCTGGGCTTTTCAGGAATTTATGAAAAATTTTTTATCAGTGTACAGACATATGTGGAGATTTAGGAAAATAAATAATGAATAGTGAAATAAATATGGAATTAACATGGAAAAAAATAAAAATAATAATTTTTTATGTGTGAATGTGAATGTCCCTATATTTTTCTTCTTTTTCTTTCTTTATTTTTAATGATTTATTTTCTGTCACTCAAGTTTTCCTTTTCCTATTTGCTTGGATTATTTTTGCTTTTTTAATTCTTATGACTTTGTTGTTTCCATGCAATCTTTGCCTTTCCCTTTAGCTTTTCCTCCGGGCCAATTTAGGCATGAATTGCCACCTACTGAATTTCATGTCTGATTTTTTTTTATCTTAAATCTATTAATGAGAACATTGAAATGAGGAAAGGAAATTTATATTCACAAAGCATTAATTAGAAGTCTGTTTCAACTTGTGTGATTGGGTTGACACTGAACCTCCTGAATTTACAAGTTCCTAATTAAATGCATATGTATATGTAATTCACAATGAATAGGCAAAATTATGGAGCCATTGTGATTCTTCTGTGGGCTTTTCTATGATCTGAATTGCAGTTTACTGCAGAAAGTGGGAAACTATTTGATTGAGGACCTTTTTCACTGCTGCACCACTAAGCATGCATTTCCTGTTATTGGACATTTTAGCATTAGAAACAGCCAGAGGAAGTTCAGAGAATGAAGCTGAAGTTTAACACACTGATGGAGAAAGGAGCTGGGTCTGTTACTTCAGGTTTTAAAAGGTCAGACAAGGAACAAACAGCTATTTACCACAAATGTTTGTGGAGGTGACAACACAAGCGATCTCTTGCACCGCCTCAGTCACGAACATGCGCGTGAATCTAAGATCGGCACCCTCCACATTCACAAAAAGCTGGAGGACACTCGAGTCAGGTGTCCTTTGTAGACATCTTTGCCAGAGGCGCTGCATATGACAATAAAAGCAAACAGTGGAATGAGACAACCAAAAGTCAACGACATGGTTCTGCTTAGTGGAAAAGACGGATTCAGGGCTATGATCTCAAGACAATTGAACAGTCTATTCTTAGCCAATCTGCTGCAGTAATTATTCTTTCAATCAGTGGAAAATGTGCTTAATACCCAGTCATTCATGAAAAGAAATACCAAAGTGTACCCGGCATCATTTTGGAAAACATGTACTGAAATGTGTACTTTTTCATTTTTGTGTACAGTTATAAAGGTTATTATACGCAAGATATATAGCTTTATTTTTTCTCGAACAAATTATCTTTAGCCAAGTACACTCTGGCTTGTGTTTGCACATTAACTAGACAACAGCCAGAAGTCACTATCTGCCAGCTAAAGTTCTGAGATGGGCCGTGACACGACCTCAGTAGCAAACACGAACTGCTCTCAGCTAACCGAGGAGAGACTTTTGGTTGGTTAAAAATGGTTATTTTAGAAACTGAACGGCACGCCAGGAGAAAGCAGTGGTTTGCACGGAGTGTGTGAGAAATCAGCTGTATGAGAGTCTGTGTGCACAAACATGTTTTTGTAAGAGAGCTGATGGTGTGTCATGGTCATAACCACGGAGTGGAGCCCTGGGCCTGAGCTTTTTTTAAGCTTGACCTGACTGTCGCACCGAGTTCACCACACATGCACTCACTCTCTAGCCTTGCTCTCCAGCAAGTCTTCCAGGCTGCACACACACACACACACACACACATCACCTTCAAGCGTCCAGGTTTGCATCCTCAGTTTGCTTTCGTGTGTGTGTGTCGGACTCTAATTGTTCTTCATCCTCAGACAGCACGAGAAAGCGTGACTTTATGATCACTAGCTGCCGATGAATCATACCAAACTTGCTGTGTGTTTGCCTGATACAAATGTCTATTTGCTTTGTTGGTTAGCCTACTTTAGAGGCTCTGTGTGTCTGCGTGTGTGTCATCGTGAATTATTCACTTGTGATATTTGATTTCTTTCTTTTTCTTTCT
>JBBDHI010000024.1:4791871-4802021 GCA_037177115.1 Craterocephalus stercusmuscarum
ACCGGAAGTGAATAAATTACATTTTCCGGCACTCCGGACCGCTCGAAAAAGACAAAAACAGGTATGTAAGGGCTTAAAAAAGTGGATTTTCCATATGTTCCCTTTAATGCAGCACCATCATTTGTTTTTTATATTCAAATCGTTAATATTTGTAGAGGATGTAGTCATGAAACCACCAGATCTGACAACCATACAAAGTTTGTTCAATTACCGGTTCATGTAACAGTGATTAAAGCCATAATCTTTAGCTGATAAATTGCTTACTTTTACTTTACCTTTTAGGTTCGATTTAGCTTACCAGGCCAATAAAAGAAAAAAAGAAATCTAATTTTCATTATAGATATGCAATGTGCTGAACGTATTTAGGCTGGTAGATTAGGGTTAAGTCTTTCTTTTAACTCTTATTATTTACAGTAGCCTTGATGAATTAACTAATTGGATTAACAAGCTCACACAGTAGCTAATAAGTCCACCTGTATTTACCGGCCAACCTATTGGAACTATATTTCCCAGCAACGACTGCGCTGATTAGTCATCACATTTCGCACCAAATCTCGCGATATGTGCCACCTGACCCTGCCCTATGTCTCGCGCACTCGCAGCTCCATCGCTCAGTATATAAAGCAGGACAACGACGGAAGGAGGACGGCTGGGGAGTCGCAGCCCGGGATTGTAAATAAGACCGATAAAACTGTGTTTTATTTACAAACGTGATGCCGGCTGTTTTAAAATACTGTTCCCAGTTATTTTAAGTCTTTTTTCGTAATTTTTGGCTCTATTTCTCGCCTATTTCCGTGTGGTTTTTACACTACGCGTATAATGGCGAGCTCGGCTAACTCGAACCCAGTGGTAAGGATCAATCTCTAAGGACTGTCAGCGGGGAAAATGGGGGTAAAGTTGATGGAAAGATGTCGACGAGCAGGTTTTACTTATTGCAGTAAAAAATAAGTCTGCTTTAACCAACACGTCACTGTTATGTTCATTAAAAAGAAATACTTTTTTTATTGCCAATGAGCCATTATGTCCAGTTTTCGAAACTAGATGTCTGAGAGGAAACCATTCAGAGTATAAAGGCTTACTTTGCGTTAAGGGGGTGACTTTTTTCCTTTTAAAACTAAAGTACATGTAGAAGTGGTGTAGGGTTTAAGATGTAATAAGGAAAGCACTATTTTTAATTGAAGCTTTTATGTTAGGATGAAATACATGACTTCTTGAGGTTAACTGACTCATTGTGTTGAAGCTTCCGTACGATTACATTTAATTTAGGTTATCTGTATTTGACGTTTATGCTGTTATTTTAGTAATGGTCCAAATCATTGTATAGCCATATTCAATTTGAAGCTAAATAGATAATGTCGCATTATTTATTAAATACAAATGTACCCAAAAGCACAATAGTCTCCATCCACTGCGCCTGAATTAAGCCTAACTTTCAAATATTAAAGTGTCCTTTAGCCGAAAGTCTTCTTTGCTCATTCAGCTGCCTCATCATTGTCCACCATTCCACGAGCAGAGGGCACGAGAGCCGTCCCAAACCACCTCTTTCACCCACTACATGCCAAATACTGTCCCGCTCCCTAACGTCAAAGCCATGCTACTTGGCGAAAAAAATTAAGAGTACATAAGCCGTAACACGTAAAAAAATATCTCCTCATGCCGTTACATATGTCCGAAAGAACGAGGCTGTCGAGAGGCAGCTTTGCCGCTCCGTAAAATGGCTTCCACGTCTCCCCTCTCTCTCGCTTCTGGCCCTCCTCCTTTCCGCTGCCTGGTTTTATACCGCCATATTGGCTGTCTAATATAGACTGGCCGGGATGGGACGGTGCTACGCGACGCTACGTCACCGCTCTACATATAAACACCACACCGAGCTTTAAATAGTGGAGCGCAGACAGGCCGAGGGGGAGGGAAGGAGACACCGAGGGCTCCGCCGCGCTGCCCCGGCGGCCGCGGGGTGGACATTTAATATTAAAACGCATTTATTTAGCGGCGAGAGTCCGCCATTTGTGCAGGCCGGTCCCGGGGGAAGGTGTAGTAGTATTGAAAGTGAGGGATCTGGATTATTTAGGAGTGGAGCAGTTTTAGAGTGGATTTACTGTAATACAGCAACTACACTCAAAATGATTTTCAAATAAGTCTTGCATTATGATTTGAATCATATTAATCTATTCATGCACAACCTGGATGTGTTATTCAACTTTCCCCTCATAAATGTTGCCCTGCCAGATTCTTAAATTTAACTTTAAAATGATTGCTTTTTCTTGTTTTTCCTCCCTTGTAGCCTAAATTATATAAGACTGTGATTGATGATGTGATCAACGAGGTACGAGAGCTGTTCCTGGATGAGGGAGTGGACGAGCAAGTTCTTCTGGAGCTGAAGACGGTAACTAGCGGTGTACCCCCGGACGCAGCAGGTGGGAGGAGGAGGGGGAGGCGTGCTGCTGTGTTTCTGAGCCTTTTGCGTTTCTGCTATGTTGCAGCTATGGGAGAATAAGCTGCTGCAGTCGAAGGCGGTGGAGGGCTTCCACACCGAGGAGCAGGCGGCCCTGCAGGCGGCTCAGCAGCAACAGCAGCAGCAGGTTCAGCATGTCCAGCAAGTTCAGCAAGTGACTCAGCCGGCGCAGACCCAGCAGGTCATCCTGCCCCCTCAGCAGCAGCAGGGTGAGCCCACACTATGCATGGGGGAAGATCCATAAAAATCAGTTCTGATATTCAGTGAGTGATATTTTATTTCTCTTTCCAGCTCCCCAGCAGCAAGTCATAGTCCAGGATCCAAAGATTCTGCAGCACATGAGTGCAACGGGGATGGTGAGCTGATCGTATGCACATCGGATGAATGGAAGTGTCCGTCAGAAGAAGATGCAGCGTGTAATCGGTTGTCTGATGCCCCTGCATGCCGTTGTTTTCACATTCCCCTTGTTGTGGGAAATGAGTCTTTTTGACAAGCAGCTGCGTCGCATTTCTGCTTCCCATTCACCCGATGCCGACTGAGTCTGCGCGGTCGCATTAACGGACAGATACAGAGTAGCAGAGGCCATATAGATCTGAGATATCCTCTCATTAGATACATAGCCAGGCGGTCCACATTTCTTCTCCTGCTTCATGCACATTTTTGTGACATGGCAGCATGTTTTGAGAAAACAAACTGCAGATGGAGATGTAGATTTTGCCTCTGCTGAGACCAGCTGTGGTTTCTCCAGGTGAAGTGAAAGAGAAAGTTTCCGATGAACTGATAAACGCTCTGGTCCTGCAGCACACTTAAAGGATAGGTTAGTTTTTTCCAGCCTGGACCTATTTTCTAGCACGAAGTATGATCATTTATTCACCCAGACAGTTTTGGTTTAACTCCAACTCCTTCGGGAGATATTTAGATCCACCGGCGATCAGCGTACATCCAATATAATGGGACTGAAGAGGTCAGGTTACGCAGCCTCTAAATAAGGTAATTTCTGCCACAAAACTGATTCATTTCACCAACATGTTATGAATCGCTGTCTGATCCCTCTGTGAGCTCCATGCAGCTTGGAGTTGCTTTTTTGTGGCGATCCATCGTGATTTACAGCCATTATAGGCTCTGTGATGCAGCCAGAGGTGACGTCATCGAAGCCACCACTTCAAGTTAATGGCTGTAAATAACAACAGATCACTACAAAAAAGTGACTGTGTGCCACATGGAGCTCACAGAGGGATCGGACAGCGATTCATAACAACACATTGGTGAAATGAAGGAGTTCTGTGGCAGAAATGGCCTTATTTAGAGGCTGTGTGAGCTGGCCCCATTCACTGCTATTATATTGGATGTAGCTGATCGCCAGAGGATCTAAATATCCCCCAAAGGAGTCGGACTTACACCAAAACTGTCTGGGTGAGTAAATGATAGTATTTCATGCTAGAAAATAAGTAGCAAAAAAGCAAACTTCTCCCGTAAACCCTCTTTTGAATAAGATTTTACATAAAAAGTCACATTTTCATCCAGTTGACGTGACAACTGCGAAGTTAATTGTCCAAATGGACCAATAGGGGAACAATGAATGTCTCTTTATCAAGGGCACCTTCCAGACACAACAGGAAATGTTTTGTGTTGCACATAAACAGCAATTCTGCTGATTTTTTATTTATTTTATTTTATTTTTTTGAGAAACACGGACCACATTAGGCCAGCTTGTGTTTAAAAAAACCCTAAGTTGGGTTGTTCAGTGCTGGACTGAATTACTCTGCAGAGCACAAAGATCCATGAGCAGAGTTTTTGATAAGTAGAACCTTTTATTCTGTGCATGGACATGCTCATATGGCTTGTTTTATTTAGTTCTATTATATTTACAGCTCGTAGACCTCATCAGGTCCTGTTTCACATTGTTGCCTACAGGTCGAGCTCTTCAGTCACACACTGACCCCTCTTGGAATTACTGGTTTAACTAGTTAAGCTAAATCTATTATCTCTCTCAGTCGCTCCTCTGTGTTGCCTGAAATACGCGACACCAACTTTACTTCTGTTTCTGATTATTAACATGTCCAAAATATGCTGCACAGCACCGTGCAGAAGCCTTCAAGTAGCTTCCTCATGTACAGCGGCTGCCTTGAAATCACTTCCCCGTTCGTGACTGAAAGCAGCATTTCGTAGCTCAGGCCGACCAACATTTTTCTATTGCAAAACTCCATCAGAGGACGTCTGAAGTTTGAAAACAAGGGAGGAAATTACGTTCGTATGTTCTAAAAGCTGAAACTAAAACGGTATATACATATGTACTGTTTTTTTTTTCTCTTTAGCATGCTGTTGCAGCTTCAAGATCACTTAGCATAGTGGTGAAATGCTCTCCCCGTGCACATATTTCATTAAAGATCATTAAAATAAAAATGAATAAAATAATACATGTTGGGTGTTTTTGCTAGGAAAAAAAACTCCCAACTTTTGGAGCAACTTTTCAGAAAAGCTGCCACAAAATCCAGTTTTTTACGGTTAAGACAAGCTAAGAAATGAGACAAAATCCTGGCGTGGCTGAGATTTTATCCTGATTCTCCAAGCCGGGCGTCCTCTCTGCTGAGAAACAATAAGATCCCTTTTTACTTTAAAAAATGAGCTTTTTTCTTGCTTGGACCAACACCTTGCCTCCTTTATCCATCATCGGAGCACAACGCACTGATGAAGCCCAGCATCTTAAACGAGTTCAGACAGGAAGTGCATGTCAGACCGGACAATCTGAGAGGCTTCATTTTCTAAAGTCTTATTTTCCAGATTTTTTTTTTGTTGTTGTTATAAGATCACTAACGTGTGTGTGTGTGTGTGTGATTTCTTCTTTCCTCCTCTAGAGTGCAGCAGCCACCGCAGCAACCCTTGCTCTGCCCACAGGGGTCACCCCCTACCAGCAGCTCTTCACCAGCCAAGGTAAACCCGTTTATCCGTCCTGTGTTAAAACGGCCATGTTTGATGTCTATGTAACGCTTCCTCGTTGTTTCTGCACCAGGTCAGATCCTGCATGTGGTCCGTTCGCCTAACGGGGCCCAGTACCTCATCCAGCAGCCTCAGCAGCAGATCGTGCTGCAGCAGCAGATGCAGCCTGGCGGCGTGCAGGCGCCCGTCATACAGCAGGTACGAGAGCATATCTCATGGTTTGTTTTCAATCATCTGCTCTTCTGTTTTTATATTTTTCTTTTTCTTTACCTTATTTAGTTTGATTTAATGTTTTTCCTTTTAATTTGCCTTATTTTCCTCACTGATGGAGTTTCCTTAGTAGAGATGCTCTGGCGTTAAATCAGCTGATTTCTGTGTTTTGGTGATAAATCAAGAGACACACATGCACTTCTGGGTAGGGAAGTAACGATATCGATTTAAAATCTGTTCAAACTGGTTTCAATAGAAATGATGTAGAAAAAAGGAAAATCGATTTGCAATCAATGCAGATGTTCAAAACAAATAAAACTTCTTTTGTTCATAAATAGACTTGTGATTATTTCCATAACTATAATAGGCAATAGAAAATCAGTTTTAAACAAGGGAGAAAAAGACAAATATAAGAAAAAGACAATTTATTTGGCCATAAAACAACTAACTAAAATTTATTTTGTTGGAAAAAAAATCGTAAACATCAAAATCAAGAACTTAAAATCGAGAGTTGAATTGAATCGTGGGTTGAGTGAATCGTTACATCCCTACTTGTGGGCTTTTTAATATTTTCTGTTTCTTTTCAGCACTTTGAGTCACAAAGTTTTCTGAAAATTGTCATATAGATTATAAGGTCTGATGGATAAACCAGCAACGATTAAACAGGCGGGTTTAGGTATCAACGTTGCCCCCTCATCACCCAGACGGTGTAATTAATTAAAATATGGATTTTTTCTCCGTTCATTCGTTTGTTTATCGGTGGTTCTCTAATGCGTGCAGGTCCTGGCTCCTCTGCAGGGAGGCCTGCCTCAGCAGACGGGCGTCATCATCCAGCCGCAGCAGATCGTCTTAGCAAACAAAGTCCAAGGCAACGCACAGGTCGGAGCTCCATCGCCGCCCTCGTCCTGACACCTTCCCCACACATGGAAAGTTCACTCTTCTGTTGGATGTGACGTGTTCTGGTTGCCCGGTCTCCCCAGCAGGTGATGCAGGCGGCGGCCATGGCGGCGCAGCCCGGTCAGGCTGCCCCGGCGGCTCAGGTGCAGCCGGTGCAGCCGGTCCCGCAGGCCCCAGGCGCCGCCGCGGCACAGGCCCCGCCGCAGCCTCAGGCCCAGCAGCAGAGCCAGCCGCCGGCCCAGCAGCTGATGCTGCAGGTGGACGGCGCCGGGGACACCTCCTCAGAGGAGGACGAGGACGAAGAGGAGGAGTACGACGAAGACGAGGAGGAGGAGAAGGACAAAGACGGCGGGGAGGACGGGCAGGTGGAAGAGGTGATTACAGACGCCGACAGCACGCAGCTTCATGTCTGAGCCAGCATGTTAAACGGCCTGTTTTAAACGTGGCAGGAGCCCCTGAACAGCGGCGACGACGTCAGCGACGAGGAGGACCAGGAGCTGTTCGACACGGAGAACGTGGTGGTGTGCCAGTACGACAAGGTAGGAAAGACATCTGCCACTCCGCCGCCATTAAAAGTCAGCACCGCTTTACGCGTGCAGACATCCGATACGTCTGCACCGGACTCCCACACACGCTCATTTCCTCCCGCTTCCTCCGCAGATCCACAGAAGTAAGAACAAATGGAAATTCCACCTGAAGGACGGGATCATGAATCTGAACGGCAGAGATTACGTCTTTTCCAAAGCCATCGGGGATGCCGAGTGGTGAAGGAGAGCCCCGCGGAAGCGCCGAGAGCAGCAACTCTGTAACTCCTTCTATCCAGTTCACAGACTCTTCAGCATCCTTCCATATCCTGACTGGATTCCTTCAGGAAGCATCTTCGGAGTCTTTTTGAGAACTCGACAAAGCCCAAAGGATTGTGAGGTACCGCAGAACCTGGGCGTCATCCACCGAACACACTCGACTAGCCCTGCGGGATGAAAACTATGGGGGAAGGGAGAGCCCATGAACAGAGCATTGTTTCTCTTTTTTTTTTCTTCTTCTTCTTCTTCTTCTTCTTCCAGGCTTCTCTGCCTCTTCCTGAGAATAAAAAAAAAAACGCTTTTGACATCACACAGGTGTAGTGGACCAGGGTGACCCGGCCTGCCCGGCCGCAGGAGGCCAAAGGTCATCCGTAATAACCCCGTAGATGAGTAACACCTTATCTAATGCACTGTAGTCGGGTGACTGGATTGACTCGTATCTACTCTAAAGTCCAAACTTAGTGCCACCAGTCCAACTCGCTGCCTTTTAGAACGACCAGAATTACCTTTTTGGCTTCTATCTTTTTCTTTTTTTCATGTTTGGATCCTACTTCTATCTCCACGTTGATGCAAATGGTGCTCCAGAGTGTTTTATGTATCTTTCTCTTTTTAAATGTGGTCAATGAAGGGTTTGAAAAGTAATCATTAGGCTTTATTTTTTATTATTTTAACAGTTTGCTTCTCTGGAGCGTCATTCCGTCTTTAGCCGCAAAAAAGACAAAAAAAAAAAAAACAAACCAAAATGAAAGAATTGAGTCAGAAATTGTACAAATTGTCTGGACGTTTGCTATGTTTGTGTCTTTGTTGCTCTTACGTTTGATTTCACTGCAGCCGTCTGAAGATTTGCACTGTCAGATTATCAATGTGTCGTGAGGTCAGTCGGTCCGGGTAATCGATGGCCACAGCGTGCTCTGCTCTGTCTGTGTGTGCGCGAGGATGCGAGGTGGAGACTGACTGAAAAGGTGTGTGTGTGTGTGTGTGCGTTTGCTGCCACTTTTCCCTGAAAAAGGTTTTTCTTGCACACTCTGCAAATCTCAAAATGCCACAGTTACAGCCGTAAGGGTGATGTCCATTCTTTATATATTTATTGCTGAAAGTTCATCTTTTTTTCCCCTTTTTCTTTTTTTTTTTTTTAAAAAGGTTGGAAAGCAGCACCGAACTGTGCTCTTATATCTATTAAGTGTTCCTTTTTTTCTTTGGTTTGTTTTGTTGGATGGACAAAAGTTATTTAACGCCGAGTTCCGAATCATTTTGTCCACCGAACATTTGTTCTCCTGTGCTTTCATTTCATTCATAACTTTTAAAAATTGGAATATTTTCTATCAAAGTGAGTTTAACTCGAGGGTAGGGATGCAGGGTGGGGTGGGGGTTGGATGGGGGGGGGGGGCTGTGTGTGTTTCTGCAGTTTGTTTTTAGTGCCCCGGTGCAATTTGAAATAAAGTATGTGTTTTTTGACTGCTGCGTCAGCCTGGTTGTTGGTTGAGTCTTTGTTTTCAGAGGAACAAATAAAAACCACAAATAAAGGATCTAATATATGAAACAAGATTTCATCAAATATTTTTCACATTTCCACATTATCAAGCCAAAATGATTTTTTTTGTGTAATGTATAGTAAAAACAATGAGTCCATAAAGAGTGTTCTTGTACATGAAGAATCCTGAGATTTCAGGAAACGGCATTCAGCAGCTCTTTGGTTTTATTCTCTCAGAGAAATCCAACTATTCACTGATTTTATGAACATTTCCACATCTCTGGTTGTCACTTGTGCCTTTTTGCATTCTGGTTTAGTCTTTTGTATCTATAAATAATGATATCCATTGAAGATGTTTTATTCTATGAATTTGTTCTCAGTTGTGTGTTTTAACAGCTGTTCAGGCAGTGAAGAAAATGTAAATTCATATTCAATCAATTTTCTTAAACTTGGAATAAAACAAGGTTGTGCTTTGAGGAAGTTCTCTTCTTGAAAAATTGGCAATAAATAGCTTTTTTTGAATTTGTAATGGTCTGAAAGCACTTGGGCGGAGACTTTTCTTGGTTTTTAACCTCATGTTTGTGCAATAAACCGGCTACGGTGCTCTTATTACAGAAGTCCTCTAGGAGGTGCAGTAGGTAATAAAGACCTGATACGGACATTTTTATCAGAGTTGACTGCCAGTATTCAGTCTATTTGGACCTACACTGCCCCCTAGTGGTCAGATATTACAGTTTAACTTCTAATAATCTCCCGAGTGTGTAATTAAAAGTACAATTAAATTAAGTATATTCTTGGCCATCAAAGCTTTTATGTTAAATGAAGTTTTTTTTTTTTTCATTGGCTGTTTTCAACTCTGTTAATTTAGCTGCTTTGCTTTTAGCTGGTTTAGCTGCTTATTCTGAACTCAGAAAAAAGCCCCGTTGGTTATGTCATTGTTTACAAGGTTAGTTTATTTGTATAACACATTTTCTGTTCAAGACCATTCAAAGTACTTTACATAAAACATTACAGTCATTAGTGAGAGTGCGAATAAAACATTTAAAAGTTGTAAAAGGCAACAAATCACAATCATTTAAAAAATCTGTTTTTATTTTATTTTTTCACAAAAAGAAATTTGCGTGACGTCTCCATGTTAAAGCAGAACTATGCAACTCTAGCTCTGAGCTCCCACTACTGGTCTCCTTTGAGAGTTCACTCTCATAATGTTCATACATTTCTGAGCCTCTACTAGCTTGTTGATGCTACTGTACGTCGCTATGTTGGTAGCAGTAGCTGTCGTCTCAAAGCAGAGTCCATTTTTCCTGTCTGTCCTGCAGCGGCCGTTTTAAAGGTATCGTATCATGCTTTTAAATCCTTCTTTTTCACAAGTAAATCATT
>JBBDHI010000024.1:4806750-4822608 GCA_037177115.1 Craterocephalus stercusmuscarum
CCCGACTTTAAACTAATAAGTCGGTCCAGGTTTGAGTTTTGAAGCAGTTCATATCCAACCAGGCATCAGAGTGATACATAACTGGGAATGCTGGGATTTTTTGTTCTTTTTTTTTTCAAGGTGAAAGATTCTGGTCAAAAATCTTTAAAAGTCTAAAATTAAAAAAAAAAACTCTCAAGCAAGCCTCTTTCCTGGAAAGTCCCTCCTGTTCAACTGTTGATTGAGGGAAAAAAAAAGGCTCACCTAGCAGATGAAATGCTAACCAGATGTTACGCTGCCATTTGCAGAGGGTGTCCTTTAACGCGTACTAGTTCAGCGTCGCACACGTGTCTCAGCTGTCTTTGCTTTAAGCTCTCCCGGCAGAGGCAAGACTATCTCCCCTGATTGTGCAGGTCACCGGTTTCCGTACAAAGATGGAAAAACATCACGAACATGCTAGAAAAACAACCATGACATTCCAGAGGGGAGACATGGCTTCAACGGTATGGATCTGTGAATTTCATACCTGTGTGTAATTTACTAATAATGAAAATAGGTCTTGCATATACGTTTTGTAATTGGATCACACGCTTCACTGAGAGATGAGAAGGTACATTTGCAAGGTGTTTTTCACGATCAACATGTGAAAAGTATTGGTAAAAGAGAAAAGAAACGATGATATAAAGAAAAAAAAGTAACTTTTTATTTCAGTATTTAAGCTTGACATCATTTCAGTGCGAGTATATGCAACAAAAATGTACATTTCTACAGTAAAAAACCACTCATATCTGCTTTCCAACCTTGTTTGTATTAATGGTTAAGTCTCAGAGAATCTTCATTCATAGGTCTGCAGATATTTACATGATACACTCAGGTGTTTATATGATGAAAACAAGTATTCTTCTATAATCTTCCTCTGAATGAAGTTTCCACTGTTGAACGGCACTGAGCCAGCAGGCTGTCCTACAACACAACAATCCCTCATAAATAATGTGCCTCAGAAAGCTCCTCATATCACTGCAAACTGAATGCTCATCTGATTTACTCTCAGCATTAATCAAGATACAGGAAAAAATACACTTAGTTCATCCTTACATGTATTTGAACTTTCATCCTTACTTTTTTCTTCAAAATAATGTCTGGACTATTCTAGCTACTCCGTATGAATACAAAAGACTAAAAGTGAGATGAAGTCAGGCTCATATTTCAGTGACACTTGATATTTTCCAACAACTGGAACCATAAAATCATCACAGCTGAAATTGTGAAAACAGCTGAACTTTGTCTGAAAGCTGAAGCAGATACTGAATACTTGAGCTTTCTGTTAAATATCCAAACAGAGTCAGTCGGATCGCTTCGAGGTCTCTGCTCTAACATCTGAACTTGTCTTGCTCTTCGCCTTGAGCTGGCGTTGGGCTCACGTGCCCACGCTCTGCCTCTCCTCAGGGCTCTTCTGTTGGCTGACCGCTGGGTGGTAAGAGAATTTGGAGCAACTCTTCAGATGGATGGGCACTTCCTCCTGGCCTTTCCTGGCCTTCTCTCTACGGATTTGAGAAGTCCCGCTGCTGCCCTTTGATGAGACCGTCTGACCCCTGAACAGCTGTGCCCGCTGCTGACATAAGCCCACCTTACTGAGGAGGATGAACACGTCCCCCCTGAAGGCCTTAGTGAAGATCGCGTAGAGAAATGGGTTGGCACAGGAATTGAGAGGGTAAAAGAGCACCAACAAAATCTTGGAGTTGGAAACTGTGATCAGAGGCCGATCTAACACAGCTGACATGGCGTAGAAAGAAATAGGTGCCATACACAAGAAGTCCGTGAAGATGAGGACAGCCATGCGCTTGGCGATGTTGGTGTCTTTGGATCCAGAGCGGTAGTGAGGGTTGTGGACCGCGCAGTAGATCTTGAAGTAGCAAGCGCAGATAACGAAAAAAGCCAGGATGTTCAGGACCAGCACCGACAAGATGTAGACTTGAGCCACCGTGGACTGGGTGTCCATTGGGAGACAGATGCTGACCTTCTGGTAACTGCTCACGCCAACCAATGGGAGGAGGGCCAAGACGAGGCAGAAGATCCAACCGCCGAGCATCACGGCCGCTGCGTGGTGCAGACGCAGCTTGCGATCCAAACGCATGGCAAAGGTGATGGCGTACCACCTCTCCAGAGTGATCACCGTCAGGGTATAGACGGACAGTTCGCTGGCGAAGACCGTAAAGAATCCTGCGAGTCCACAGCCGGGGCCCGTCTGCCAGTCTATGGCGTGGTTGAAGTACTCGGAGCGTGTGTGGAGGTCTACGGAGGCGATGAGCAGCAGGTAAATGCCCATGCACAGATCTGCAAAGGCCAGGTGGCACATGAGGAAGCGGGAGACTGAGAGCTTGTAGTGGCTGGTGAGCAGCACGAGGAGCACCACCACATTTCCAAGAACAGCCAGCAGACTCACAAACCACACCGACACTCGCAGGAAGGCAAAGCCCATTATGTCCTCACAAGGATTGAACTCGTCGGGCACTGGTGCGCACGCCACCTCCTCTCCCTCCTCACAAACCACATAATCATAGCGACTGTCAAAGTCTTGGCTGGTGTCCTCCTGGGGGTTCTTGAGGGTCTCTCCAAAACCTACTTCCTCATCTGGCTGGCCCCCAAAATAGGCATGGTAGTGGAGGCTGCCATGGAAGTCTCCCGGCCTCCAGTCTTGCTGGGACTCTCTGTGTTCCCGGTCACTCTGCTCATGATCCGGAGGCGTTTCCACAAAACGGTCCTCCTGAAGGGAAGGCATGTGAAGGGGGCCTACCGAGCGCTTGTGATGCTGGTCGTAGAAAGCTGTTAGGTTACAGATGATGTACTCCAAAAAGCTGAAAAAACACAGAAGTACATAAGTTTGAGTCCATTAAACAGCCATTTCTAAATCTTACTACACATCAGAGTTCATAAAATACCAAAATCCACATTGTATAAATGCAGTTGATACCCCTCACCTTGGTGGATCATCCATATACATAGAAAAAAAAAAAGAGGTCTCTCACATCATGTGCAGACTAAAGAGGTGCCAGCCTTTTGTAGGTACAATTATGAATAAAATGCAGCAATCAAAGAACCCACCCGCGCTTCTTTTTCATGTTTTTGAAGCCACAGCAGTGGCTGGGGTAGGTGAGATTGGCAATGGTGAGGTGCTTGAAGGTCTTGATGGGCGGCAGCTTCTTGAGGGCCCAGGCATTGAGTGCCTTCAGCTCCCGCAGAGAGTCCATGCCTGCGGTGGGCAAGGAGGTGACCCCCGTCAGGGATACATCTCTGAAAGACAGGCCGCAAATGGAAGAGCTAAAGAAAAGACTACTCTCAAGGTGAAACTCTGCAAGGAGAAGGCAAAGGTCGGTACTTCACACTAGCTCAGAGTAACTGGCAATGGCACTAGATGAAACATACTGATGAAAGAAAACCAGTAAAAAGAGTCTTCAAAAGTTTGAGGAAAAAGAAAACTAATCCAGAGGTTGTTGGGTATAAAGTAAAAAACAAAACAGAAAAAGCTATAAATTGGTAGTAAGTCGGTATAACAAAGTTTGAACTAAAAGTCTTGGATTTTATCCACATGAAACACAAACCCAGCAGTCCATAAAATGGTTGTAAACTTCAGGAAGGTCTGATCAGTTCAGTTGTTCCTGTAGGTGCTCCTGATGATTCTCTGATTTATTCTGAAGACATTTTCTGTTAAGTTTTTTTTTCTATAGGGGCATCTAGCTGTTCTGTTTTTCTTTTAATTGTAGAGTTGCTGCTGTTTTCTTTTGTATCTATGCCTCCTATTTCTTCCTTTTTGTTCATCTCCCTTTTCTTCACCCTTTTTTTTCCGCTATCTAGTCCAGCATTATTTAATTCAGCAAGAGCCAAAAAGACAAATAAAGAACAATGCTGAAGGGTAACCTTATATTCACCAAACCTAATTTCCATGATATCCATAAAGCTCATCCCCCGTTTGGCACAACAAGGCAGCCGAACCGCACAGAGAGACGAAGGCGTGAGCGTCCTGCTAGGATGTGGCCCTTCCAAAATGATGGCAAAGCAAGCTTCAGACAGGTGTAAACAAAGTTAAAAGAACTGCCTCGGTGTGTTTATTCAGCTGGAATTCTTTCATTTTCCTTTTTCCTCAGTATAACATTTTAACAAAACATTCCTGTATGAAGGATTGTTGACAAGGCTACAAATTGTTGTATTTGAAGTTTTAGGACGCTAGACACTTTGAATGAAAGAAAGGTGCTCAAGTCACGTTATTACACAGCTTAAGCCCAGACTTTCGAGCAAAACAAACCATGAGTTTGTACACGAGAGGCAGACATGATGAGACCAGAGCTGAGCGATGGATTAAACGACACCCTCCATCTGTTTTCTCGCATGAACCCTGGGGTCCTTCATCTTTAAGTGATTACATAAGGTATTTCTTGGTCCGCAGTGCCAAAGCCAGGATAGCCTCATTGAGACAAAGACATGCAGGGGATTGACAATCCCACCAACATCCTGCGTGATCCCATTATCGGGACATTCCTCACCACACTGGACACTCTCCCCTTTCAGGGACCAAGCAGTGTAAGTAAGTTTGCTTTTGCTTTCTTATATTTCCTAACCCATCATACCTCTTAGTCATTGGCTAATTTGATAAAATAAAGAAACACAATTTAGAAAATGTTAGCTAAGAGCTTGGCCTTTTTTAGTCCCATTTGCTGTCCACACTCCTCTGTCCACTGCTTTCTTTTCCACTCATGGGGCTCATTGTGTAAGGCAGCGCGGACCCTGTGAGTGTCAGGCTGATTTTGTCATTTCCAGATGTTTGGCTCACGACCTCATAGAGGTGACCTCACTCAGGACATGTTCCTCGGTGAAAGAGAGGCGAGAGGACCTGCAGACAAACCCACCTTTTTCTTTAGCGAACCAGACACTTAGCAACCGGATAGCCGTGGTAAAACATCTGGGCATCAACTATCCTTTCTGAAGAAATGACAGTATCAGGGAAAGTCTGTAGGTCCCTCATCACATGCTTGCACATGATGTGTGTCAGATTTCATGGTCACATCATCACAGCTGCGAGGGATTGATCTGTACTCTGTCCTGGCCTGCAGACATGTGTCATCTAGTCTGCACATTATGAATGAAGACATTGCTGCAGTATACAGTAACGTGACACAGTGTGAAAAATGACTAGACCAGAGCTATTTGTTACTGATACCTCCCACTCATTGGTTTGCCGCAGGTGGCAAACAGAGTGTTTGGTGTCATACAGACATTTTGATGGCAGATCAATATTAATCTCACAACCTGTGTTTTTATATATGGTGTTTCAGACAGCAGCAGCTCTGCTCAGAGTTTGCAAAATCTTTTTAGCAGCACTTCTAAAGCCAGCTAATCGACACATAGTCACGTTTATCTAATATCCTTCCTAAAACTGGAATTGATATTCTGCCTGTGGTGAAAACAAAATGTAGTAAGTGTCCTGGTAGCATTTCCCAAAATGTTGAACTACTCCTTTAAATTCAGCAAACGTAATGAGTCACATTATGATCGTATGTGTGCAATAAAGAATCCTGATGATAAGACAGTCTCCAGAAGTGAAGATGAACATTAAAAACATCCAAAATGTCTATGAAAATAGGTGCAATGTGGAACATATCTGACACATCAACCCAAACATGAACTAAGATCTATTAAGTAGATACTACAGTAACCAAAACAAACATTGATAGAAAGCATTTCTTTTGGTCTTCTTTCTATTTATTCTGTTTCAAGCTACATGGATAGTTTGATGATAATCTTAGGGAGCCCAAATTTAACAAACAATATGGAAAAGATAAGAGATGTTGAGAGTTTTGGAGATGGTAAAATGTCTGCATCTTCGAGTAGCGTCACAATCCATGGCTGGTAATGTGTCCGAGGGCTGCTGTCTGGTGTAGAACAATGTTCACATGATGCAACAAACCCATGAACTTTCAGGTTTGTGAGACCTAACAATCCAAATCTCAGCTTTTACACGTATTTTGATAAGTGATAAGGATGGAAAAAAAGGCATCTGGCTCTGACCTCAGATGAGCAACACATGAACCAAGCTGCCAAAGCAGTGGGAACATTTAGCAGCAATAACTTGAAGTAATGGTTTCTCTGATTTTATCCGTACTTCTTATTGTTTGCTTTACAACATGACAGATGATTTCAATCAGTAAGGATATGTCTTTAAAATTTTCTGTTTTTTTTTTTTATTACAATTTTAGGAAGTAAAGTGTGAAGCCAAAGAAACTGTCTTTTCTTTTTTCTATTACTAGTTTTCTGTTATTCACCACATATTTTGTTGCATTATACCCTAACCATGATCTCTCACCAGTCTGAGCTCCATCTGTTCAACTCCTTGTTAAGACAAAAGGCTTAATGCATTTAGCCTTATAGACATGATCAAGATGACTGCTTAAGTTCACACTGAGCATTAAAATGAGAAAATAAAGGGGATTTATGCATGTATGTGCAGCAACTATGTGACATAAATCGTGTTAGGTGAGCGTACCTTGAATTTTAAGGAAATGATTGTGGTCCTGTGTGTAATAGCTTCCTGTTTTACTCAAAAAAGGAAATATTAGCACTTTCATGTTCACCAAGACATTGGACAGCGGCATGGATAACTGGACTGACACCAACAGTGGTTCAAAGTTACTGATAAGAGTATCTTATCTGGTGATCTTTAAGTTTTATCTGTTTTTGTATTGATTTAGACTTCAGTGCATTAATGTAAACTCTTCTTTGTCTTGCAGAAATCACTTTCAATAACTGACAAGCCATACTTGAATATAAAATGCAGATTTTGCTATTATAAGTTATAAAAATTTGGTAAAGGAATAACCAAAGTATTGCAAAGACTGTTTATTTCTCTGTCTTGTCAGATATTTGACTTTTATTTATTATAACAAGTCTTTAGGCTGCAGGACAGCGCTATATGTGATCTGACCAAGTAATTTTCAATTTACAGTCACAACACTGCCTTTAGGGTAAAAAACATTTCACAGTATCTCCCAAATTAGTCTTTTACTCTCAGCAACACAGCTGAGAGTCCATTCTATAAATAGCATAGCAAATATGCCACGCACTGCTGTTTGAGCAGCACAAAGTCCCTCCATTTTACCTTGATGTCACTAAGAAAATATTACGATTGTCTTCCCTTTTGCTCTGATATACACAGAAGTCGATTTTTTTATTCGCCCCGGATTTACATGTGCTATGAATGTGTTTGTTTTTGTATACACATCCATTTATAAAATCCTTGTTAGATAAGCAGCATTTCTCTGAGTTGCATGTAATTAGTGGCTTGTCTAGAGGTAAAATTTTGCTTCCTGATTTTGAATGGCCAGCAAATAAGGACCCTGTGACGAAAAGAGAATATCTTGTTTTTATAAAGAGAAAATTGTAAACTCACAACAACTTTTTTCATTTAATTAGTGCAATCAAACAAATAGCTGAAAACAAGAGATAGATTCTGTAAAAGGTTGTACTTACAGAAGCATGGGCCCATTGATGGCTCCTGCAAAAGCCCTTTCATCCATTCTGGTTAAATACTTATTCCTGTGGAGGTCACTGGTGAGGGAAACACAAATATATATATGTATATATATTTATATAGTAAACTTTAGAAAACAATAGAAGAAATACTGCACATTTCACTCATACTGACAAAGTCTAAACATGACATCTCTGCAAATTCATTTATTTTTCACTTTTCTTTTTTAGAAGGGGCTGAAACATGATAGAAAAAATTCCCACTCACTGTATGTTGTTGATTTAAATTAGATGGTTTAAGATATGAAGGTGCACGCCATAAACACTGTGCACCCTCAAACACATCTCCCCAAATCCCTTAAATCTAATAAAGATAATAGACCTGTGAGGGGTGTATTTGTCTTGGTCAGGCTGTGCTGGGATCAGTTCTCCTCTGAGGAGATCAGGCGCCAACACAAACACCAATGTGGTAAGACTGACTAGTCACGGACCAATGGTTTAATTGAGCTCTAACTGTATGAAGACCTGGGCAGTGTAGGTGTTGTAAAAAGAGGAGAGGGATCTTAAATTGATGTCATTAATACCTCATATCCTGAATATGCAGGTTTCTGGACCAGAGGGTGAAAAGAGGAAACCATGTTGCAAAAATAGGGAATTCTCGTTGCCTTGTAATTATATGAATGAGACTATTGAATAAACAAGCATAAAACTGGACTAGAAGCCAGTGTCAGTGAGTGTATGTTAAAGGGCAACTCTTAAAGCAGACTTCCTGTTATCCACTGTTGGAAATATTTTCCCATGAGAAACCCATCTTTATAATCAAGAGCTGGGCTTAGGCATATTTGAGTACATATGAGACGGCTCATGGAGAACCAACTGTGATCCCTTCACTTATGTAGAGCAATTTGGGGTAAAGAAATCAACGTCCCAGATGTCAGAAAGGGTTTCATCCAGTTAGAATGTTGTATAACCTAATGTAGGAGAAGATTGAGGGTTTCTAAAGTGACGACTTTAGGTCACATTTGATAAAAGATTATCTTTTGAATATCAGACTTTAAACTTAAAAACTGAAATATGATAATCATCAGTTATGTCGTGTAAGCAAATTTTTAATTTAGTGCAAGTTTTGGCCACTAGGGGATTAAACCTGTAACTTCTTACAGGCCACACTACACTATTGCAAAATTAAACAGTAGCTCTTTGTGGGTTTCTCAGACGCCATGTTCATCTTCTTACTTTGTTCTGATTTGACAGACTTTTAAGTAGCATGAAGCACAGCCCGCTGTGTTTTATAGCTGTAGAGCAAAGTGATGCATGTCACATGATCCATGAGAGACGGATCCGCATCTGCACAGTTATAGTGTCTGCTTTCTGAACAGTTTCAGTGTCTGCCCCTGTTTTATGCACTGAGTGTGCATAAAACACTGTATTGACCCCAGAAATAATACATTAATGCAATTGTTTAATTTTGGGAGAAATTACAAGTCTAGGGCCCCTAGTTGCCAAACATTACACAGTATCCCTTTGAAAAAATTATTATCAGTTTTGCCCAAAGGAAAATGAAAAATGCAAAAACATTTTTCTCATGCTTTTTTTTTCTTTTTGGAGCATGAACATTATAAACTTAAAAGCTCTAACAGCTGGAATAATCCTAACTGGCAACTATCACTCTCACAAATCAGTTTCTGTACAAATAAATTTGATATGACTGTTTATATTTGCATAAAAGTTTTTCCAAAGAAAGCTTTGAGGTATTCTTGAGTTTCCATCCTTTAACCCAGACCAATCAGCAGTTTATGCGTTGTACTCATCATTCAGACACTTGAATCTGCACATCTAACTCTCTGTAAGAAAGTGAATAACTACAATATATTATATTCATATTTCATATTTATCATTCTGACAAATCAAATAAAATCAGTCAAGCAGATGATGGAATACCTACACTTGGTCTAACTTAGTCCCATTAAAGGCGTGGTGTTGTATATCTCTGAAGCCATTTCCATACAGCATTCTGCAACAAAAAGTTTACAATAATTAAAATAAACCCACATAACTTTAGGCCCCATTACCACACCACTGTATAAAAAATAGTGCGGTGATATTTAATCCACTTCCCTGTAAATAGAGCTAGAAGACTTAAGTGTAGTATGGGAATGTTTTATATCCAACATTTACCACACTTACTACTGACCACATGCAAATGCCTCACTGTGTGAATGAATGCCAGTGTACTTGCTTTTGCAATTTATGTTAAGATTCAAGCAAGGTCAGGGGAAGGACAAGTTTCAAAAGTAAAGTCATGCTCAACTATTTTAGTGGTTTGGCAACATTTAGCTGTGAAAGCCAATAATACAAACAAGTGCTACAGCAATACTGCACAATTGATCTCATCTGAAGTTGTTTTTTCTCTTCGTACACACATATAGACATGTATTAGCTTTTTTTTATTCTTATAAATATTATAAGCGGATATGGTTGGTCTGCTGGTTTGCTTATATCTCACACTGTCAGCACTTCACTTGTGATGCCACGGAACGAGTTGGCCGGGATCTCCGTAATATAGGGATGATCAACAATTTCCCTGCGAAGGAGGATACAGACCAGAGAGGAAATGAAGTGGTGTTATAAATATATACCTTTCACTGGAAAGAAGCAAGGGGAGAAATGTGGTGTTGATGACTATTTTCTAAAGTATTACAGCCGGGTAGGAAAATTAGATTTAGCAAATAAAGGAGGTGACAGAATAGTTGGCAACACAGAAAAGTGATTGCTGCTGTAGCTCTTTTCATATGGATATGGAAAAGATATATATACAGATTATACAGTATTTAATTCATTATTAACATACAATCAAATTCGGGAGGAAAAGGGTTTTGTCTAAGGCAAAATTTTGCTAAATCTAAACCACAGTTCTTATAATTCCTAATCTGTTGTATTAAAAAAACAAAAAGACTTGTTAATACTTGTATTTACAAACTCTTTTTAAGACAGAAACAGTAGTATGTAACAAAATAGCTGAAAACTGAAAGGTGTCTTATTTATTTGTTGCATTATGATCGTGGCTCTGAGATAATTACACCTGAGTCATTTGGCTTACTTTAGAAATGGCAGCAAACATGCAGTGACTTACAGGATGAAGTTAATATCGTTCGAGTTGATGTTGTTCAAAGGGGGGAAGAAAGTCAGGCCGGTATTAAAAAGCCCCCTGAATGAGAATAAATATTCATTTTAAAAATGTGCTGAACAAATTAACAGAGCGTCATTAAAAATGACCATGGCTGACCAGTTTCATTTAATAAAAACAAGCCCATTTAATAGTCAGACAGATACAGACTGACAGATTGTAGTTCTTTGCGGTTTTTGTTTTCTTTTTATAAATATACATTCATGTTTATCTGAATTTAACAAAAAATCTAATCATTGCACTAGTATTACTGAAATTGAACTTTCAAAGACAAACAAACATTTTAGTCTGACTAAAAGGAGAAAGAGGCCTCGGGGGAAGACCCAGGACACTGCAGGGACTAGCCTAGGAATGCCTTGGGATTCCCTGAGATGGGCTGGAAGAAGTGGCCAAGAAATCAGGAAGTATGGCCTCCTCTATTTAAACTGCTGCCTCTGCAACCCAATCGTGGGTAAGTGTTAGGTTAGATCATGGATGGAGGGATGAACGATTAAATGTATTAAATGTGGGCTATAGCACAATCTAATGAGGTCTGAAGTACTTGCATATACTTACTTCATATATGTCCCTATATTATGTTTGACAAAAAAAATAACTTGGATGAAATCTAAAAACAACTTGTTGAATGTCTTTATATGTGCACAGAAGGCAGGTTCTGCATTGAAAGTATTTTCAGGATTGCTTTGGATGCATAACCTGTCAGGAAACCAAAGCTGAGAACATACTTGCTTTTAAACTTTGCCTTCACAAAGGCAATCAGCTCCATCGTGAGCAGAATTATTCCCATGCTTTGTTACTAGAGGATTACTCTAGAGGGCAAATTAGGAAACTCAAACTGTTTTGTTGCCTGACGCACATTTAAATTTCTGAGGACGTGTTTATTCTAAACCAAAACAAGACAGTTAAAGGTAGCCATGATAAACACACCTACCTAAGTAAACATATTCTTCACCTAAAGTAGCAGTCTTATGTGATCTCAGAGGAAGAGCGGATTAAATATGAATCTCAGTAGAAAAATCACCATTTCAACCTGTTGCAGAGTATTTGGCTGGAGGAGCCTTATTTTATAGGAAAGCAGGAAAAGATCGGTCGAGATCAAAATTAGGGCAACAACCAAATGTCAATGTCAATGCATTAAAATAGCATCTCATTAACCAAAAACATAATGCTCACTTCTTGTATCAATACTACCCTTGAAACACGGCTAATTAGCAAAAGCATTGCCATTCGAACACTAGCAATACTATTAAAATAATCAGTTTTTATGAATTTAGAATATGAACTCCTAATCCTTTGGGGTTGTCATCCATCCATCCATTTCCAACACCCACTTTGTCTCATTCAGAGCTCAAAGAGGACCAGAGCCTTTCCCACCTACCACTGACTGATCAAAGTGTTTTCAGTAAAAAGAAAGAATGAAAGCTTGCTCTGAAAACACTTACAGATACTTCAGGTTTGGAAGATGTTTAAAGGCTTCTGGGTCAACATACGTCAACCTTTTCGTGTTCCGAATCTCTCTGGAAGAACAAGAACAAAGAGGTGTCAGCAGCTGGAAATGCCCATCATTTAAAAAAGTGAGCTAATTCGGAGCATTACTGAAAGGCTGAAGTCTGTCATGGCCGTGAGTTTGACATGTAGCATACACGCTGCAAAATCCCCAAAACCTGCTAAGGGAGCAGAGCAAGGTGCAAGCCAAGATGTAAGGAAGAAAACTCAGTGTAGACGGCCAGGACCGGAAGCAGAGTCCAATTAGCGTTTCATTAGCTTGTTTACTCTGGTCCTTTCTAGCCAGAGTCAATACTTCTTTTAGCCATCTGAAGGCATGTAGAGCTGAGGTACGTGTCCTGGCCCTTCCTCAGACAACCCGTTTGCAAGTGTTACAGGAAAAGTTCCTGTTTGAATGAAGCTTGTCTTCCCAGTGCTTTTGAGTTTAAAAACTAAAATTTTAACCGAATTATATAAAAATTAAATGGTCTCTCCAGTTACAAACACAGATCTCCCAAAACTCTGCAACAGTTCTCACTTCAACAGAGCTTTTGGGGATTTGACAAATAATCCTTTTACTTGAATTGTTTATTGATAAGGTTTATATAACGGGTGTTCTTAGTTTCTTTGTTCAGCCGTCTTGACTTTGGCTGGTCGTGTTAACCAGACAATTTCATAGGTTTGCACTCTTGAAACCAGCCTTACTGAAAAGCAGAACCTGGTACTTTTTGCCAAGGTAAACAGCACCATCATCATCATAGAGGAAACAGCCCTGCCTTGAACTGGCAATATTACAGAACAGGCTGTGTGAAACGGAGTAATGTAATGTAAGAGTAATGCTCTGCTTTTAGCTCTGATTACCTTCTGAGTAAAATATCTGGACTTTTAGTAGCTAAAAGCTACATGCTCACCAAATAGTCGGCATGGAAACAGAAGAAAAAACACCTAAAATCATAATTAAGAAAGGACAACAGATTGAAAACATGATTAGATTTAAAATTCAATCTAAAAAAAAGGTGCACATGTGGACTTTCAGATAAAAACTGTAAATTTATCAGAGAACAGGAGCTCTTTAAGTTCGATTTAAATTAACTGAGTGTTTCTGCTGATCTGAGACTTTCTGAGAGTTTTTTGTGCTTCTAACTCTAGGAATTGATAAGAGACCAGATCTGGTAGGTTCATACTGGGTCATGGATTTATTTGTGGTAAACCATTCATAACCTCATTTTGGGTCAGGGGTCCTGACACTGTTGGTATCTAAATAAAGCATTATAAGAGGGGGACAATGGGAAGTCAAATACAAACAATAAGCAGGTGCAAGAATCTTCTAGCTATATTTATATTTGGAAAAAAAGACCCCAAAACCATCAGAATTGATGGTTTCAATTGATTACGACACGATTTAAGCTTTAACAAACCCTCTTTGAACGTTTCAGCTCTAACTGCTGTTCTTCATCACAGCTGCCGTCAGCTTCCAGCAGCCAGCAGGAAGCTGAACAATAATTTGTGTCTGACCCTGAAGGAAACCTGAGATAGATGCTATTATCTTATGTGTGGTACTACGCAGCACCAATCAGTGGCAAATAGGCCCTAGTGAGCCAAAACACACCCTCAGAGAACTGATACAGCCCTCAGCCAGGGATCTAAATTATTACTTCTGTCTCTAATGCTGAGGTCTGAAATTCCACAGCTAAAAGGAACAGACTAGGACAACTAAGATAGAAATGTTAGGCAATGATGCTTCTAGTCAAATGAAATTAATTTCTGGAGGTGTGCATTCATAGTTATAGTGTCTCACTGCTTACAGTAATAAATTTGTAATAAACCATTTGCACAGGCGGGCAGTCTTGCAAGAATATATGAAGTGCTGGAAGGTGTTCTGCTGGAAAGAGTGTGGTCGAATGGGGAACTTTATTAATCTCTATCCCATAATTACAAATACAGCGAACCTAGAGTTCCACCCCTGAGCTGCTTTAATAAGCACGGGGACATTAAGCAGATGTGTAGAGAAACCAGATACAGGGAGGGTATCCTGCCTAACAAGCTTTCACTGAAAATACAGCTCAATAATGAATTATTGCGATTAATGGTTTCGAAATAACTTTGTATTTTAAAATCCCCAAACAGTCACTCTTAGACCAACAAAATGGCGAAGTAGCTCTACACCACTGTGATGTAAAGCATTAAGTATTGAGAGAGAGAATAAGTACCTAATGTGTTTCTTTCCTGCCTCCTTTTGCTGCCGGCAAGCTTCAAAATTAAACATTTTCCCCCCTTTGAGAGCAAATGGAACAGCTTAATCAATAAAGATCAATGAGGAGTTTGGCCTTTTTCCTGTAGTTACTCACATGTGGGTGATTTTCTTCAGGCCATAAAATGAGTGTTTCTCCAGCCGCTGCAGAATCACATCCACGGATATATATCTGAAAGAGATAATCTAAGCTAAAGCAAATTTACTCGGCAAATTGTCTTTATACCCTCATTTTTCCTTTGCTTGTGACTTGTGAAGAATGAAGGTACTGTGTCAGGATGGGATTGAAAAATAAGGGCAGCTCTTATAAATGAGTTGACGTGCGTAGCTTTAAAAACAGCCCTTAAACCTGCAACTGTCTCCTGAATTTATCAGTCCACCTTGTTTAAAGCCTCCAAAGTCATGGGTAATTTTACAGTTATGTGCCTCCTGTATGCTTTACCTAGTCATCAGTCACTCTGCTCCCATTTGTTATTACATGGTAACAAGTATGTTCTGAAAATAAACCATGAACTTAGCACTAAATCAATCTTAAAAACGACCTACTTGTCAGAAACGGGAAATATTTTGATTAAAGACACCTCAACGTATTCGTCATTTTAGTCGGACTGTGAGCAGAGGGTGCACTGGAGGCTCGCAGAAAAGCTCTCATCCACGCTCATCTCTCCTCATGCATGACTTGGACATGGACAAAGCAGCTAAGGATCAAGGCTCAAGTGTATATTTTACTTCGACACTGAAACTCTGCCACTACTGGGAGTCTAAAATCACTACACGCCCAAAACGCTCTGCTGGAGCGCTCTGCCAACGTTCAAGCCCTGCTTTCCCAGCTGTGATTAGAAGTCAGGGGTGATGCTAAACAGAGAGCATATCATCTGCTTGGGTGGGAGGCAGAAGGGGAACGTTTGGATCTTGAAGGAAAGACATTTTAAAAAGGATGTAAATGGAATCAACTCTAAAGGGTTTATGTTTGCAGAGCATCAGAGAAAGTGAAGGTTTATCACGCCGATGTCCCATTACAGGGCAGGAGAGCTGCAAGAGTCTGGGCTTACCACTACTACTGTTTTGGTTTAGATTCCTTTAAATAAAATCGGAATATTGTTGAATTTAGGGACAAAACGATAAAATTGGATGATCCTAAATAGCTCCGCTAAGAAAGAAGATTTAAACAACATGAATGCTTATGCTGGGTTGCAGTGCTGACCCTGATAACGCACCTCCACTCATATTCCTGTGCAGTGAAAACTGGATTTTTTGGCCAGGTGGGTGGACTATAAATAAAGCTCATAAACAGTTCTGTGGAGACTCTGTGGAAAATATGGAAATAATTTGTTGAAGATATCTGATTCCACACAAGGTTTGCACCTTTTTAGTCCAACTATAGCACTTTAAGATATATTCAGCATAATGTTTAATCATAGAGTGTGTGGGGATGAAT
>JBBDHI010000024.1:4822708-4838948 GCA_037177115.1 Craterocephalus stercusmuscarum
GCCCGGTTCTCATTGGAAATGTATTGACTTCCGGCGTCCTTGCCGCTTTTGCCGCTTTTTGTCTGAACGCACAGTAAGCGGGTATTTTCCAGAGAACACTGCTATCTGTCTCTGTTCTATGAAAGGCTGAGCTCACAGAGGTTTTGTCACTTTGCTTTTAGTGTTTTCCTCTTGAAAAAGAGGAAAAAGTCTTGTTTCTTTTCACATCATTTGCTGAAAACCATTTTTAATCAATGCTTTTCATTACAGTTTTACTTCTATCAAATGGGAACGATAAACAACACTTTTGAAATAAAGCTGTTTTAGATATCACATTAATGTAAATACAAATGACGTACTGACCTCCGTAAAGGTAAGCATGAGGCTCATTGGCTCCCAGAAACATAGCCTGGCCTGGTTCCAGGACCACATAATTCAGGAAGTATATGGAAAAGCAGCCGATGTCTCCGGGATACTGAGAATGGAGGCGGAGCAGCAAATCACCGTTGCTGCTTGACGTATCCTTCCCTGCTGCACCTGCAGACACGTTCATGAAGGTGCATTAACAGACAGTGTTTTCCTTTTTATTCTACATTCGTCTTTCAATTTGAAGGCTCATTGGACAAATGGCTGACTTTGCTGCCTCCTGGTGGTCACAAAAAGAGAACAAACAGCACAATGAGACACGGATGTAGACATAGGATGTAGAGGAAAGAGGGAAAAAAAAAGAATCAAGAGTGTAGCTTTTTGTCATTTTCATCTCATCTTCTCACCTTCTTCAGTGACTCGTTTAACCAGCTCATTGAGCTCGTCCACGAACACCTTCTTCTCCCACCTCATCATCCTTGAGAAGCACCTCTTCAGCGCCTGGCTGGTGCGAGCCTCATCTCCGATGCTGTATCGGAGCTCTTCTGCAGGTTCGTCCCCCACCAGAGCGCGGAACTCAGGGACAGCTGTTACATACGCATCCACATAAACAAAAGTTATTCCTCCTGTACTAACAATCTTTTCTTCAGTTTATATAATAAAAACAAAAAAACTTGTAATCTTTGATCTTTAATTTATAATCCTGGCCCAATTATGTGAAGACCATGCAGGTCTTTAAGACTGACCTTGAAGGAAGCCCAGGATCTCCTCCACTGGCCTGAAGCCACAAAGGCCCTGGAAGCGGGTCAGAGCAATCGCCATCTCTGGCTTGTGGTTGTTGTCTGGATAATGCTCTGGAAACTGGGCATGAAGACTGGCAGCTAACTCCTGACCAGAGAAAAATGAACACCATAGTCAGTGAAAAAGTAGCAACATGCCTTTCGTATATCCGAAAAAAGGCTAAACTAGTATGAGCACAGCATTGTTAGATGCTTTTTTTGTTCTTCATTTGGTGGCTTTGGTTTGTCTGTCCGTCTATCTAACAACATAACCCAAAAAACGTATGCACAGATTGTTTTTTAATTTTTAGAAAATTTCTGAATTGAAACAAAGAACAAGTTATTAAATATTGGGTGATGATCCGGAAATCTGCCCATATTAAAAGGGTTTCTTTAGATCAAACTAAAAAGTAATTCCCACAATTATTGGCAAACAAAAATTACAGTTGCTTGGTGGATGTGTGCGCTCGGCGACTGCTTCTAGTTTACTTCATTTATTTGCCCCCACACAAATACAAAAAACACTGCTAAAACAGTACAGTAGCAGCTATCTAAGCACAGCTGCTTTTAGAAGTAACCACATACATTAATATATTCTATTTTCCCATCTAAATAATTGCTTTGTGCTCTAAAATGGCTCAAATGTACCAATACACCATTCAAACCAAGCATCAGAATGAGGAAAAAATGGGATTGAAATGATTTTGAATGGTTGTAAATGCCAGACTGGGTATTTCAGAAACTGCTCATCTTCTAGGATTTTCATGCACAACCTCATGTTTACAGAGAATAGCCTGAAAAAGAGGTCAAATATCCAGTGAGCAGCAGTTTTCATGGATGTGCAGCTGAAAAACCTGCAGCAACTGCATGATGCTATCAAGTCAATATGGACCAACATCAGTGAGGAGTGTTTCCAACACTATGCCACAGAGATTTACAGCAGTTCTGAAGGCAAATGTGAGTCCAATTTGGTATTAGCAAGGTGTACCTAATGAAGCAGTGGGTGAGTGTAGACTGGGCAGCTGCAAAGGCCTCATACACAGCACAGCACTTTTCATGAAAGGAGGGTAGCAGCCATTTTGGGGCATATTTTCACAGCTTACTTCAACATGTGGAATCACTATCGGGTCAACAAGATAACTCACTCTGAAAGGTTTTTCAGATGGACAATGACAGCGATTGTGTTAATTGTAAGATTTAACACACAATCCCTCTCATTTCTTATCTGCATTACTTGCAACAAGCAACACTTCTCACAATAGCAGAAACTGCCCAGGTGTTAACAATGACTCAGGAGACCAGTTCTGTTTGACACTGCCACAAAACACAAAGCAAGCGTCCCTTTGTGTGCCCTTACGTAATCTACACGGTTGGTTTCTTACACAAGCATATGTACCAACACCCTTTCTGCACAGGCAAGTTCTAGATATAATGTCCACGTGAAGACTGTACATCGTGGAAACAGTCTTTAAACCTCGCAAACACAAAACCGTGGAAAAGAAAAAGCCTCATAAGCGACAGTTTTTATCTAATAAAAAGAACTTCCCAGTTGAGGTCCTTATAATAACACCAACACTTATCAGCAGGTAACGTTATAACGACTTAACTTCCCTTAATTCTGACATTCCTGATCATGGTGTAAAAGATGTGTCTGGCTTTTTTCCTATCTGCTGCGTAGTTCATTCAGCTCTGTTCAAACAGAACTCAGTGAGGCATGATGACCTTTTCAGCATCTCGCTGTTAAATATTACCCAATTCAGAGCCAGCAGAACATGAAAACTGTGGGCGTGTGCTCACCTTGTTGGGATGGGCCTGTATGGACAGAGCTGTATTGACGGAAAGCACTTTGAAGAGGAAAGGCAGCTGGCCCTGGAAGGCATCTTTCACCTTGGAGCCCAGGCAGGCAGGATAGTGGGCGATCCACTGGCCCAGGGTGGTCTGTGCAATCCTGTTGTCTTTAATCTGGGCATCCCCTTTAGGGTGGGCACCCATCCACAACTGGAAAAGACAGCGGTGCGTTCAGGTGGATCATGATTAGACAACTGTTTTCCAACACTCAAGACGTGTGCATGTTGCAGTAGTAGTAATGATGAGAGGGTGGCCGAGTGGAAATCTAATTTAAAAAATTAAAAACATTTTAATACTCCTAGAATCTCGGCTGTCCTGTTGCTGTCTGAGACAAAAACTTAAACCAATTTATCGAATACCATAATTCAAAACAATCTGTATGCTGAAAGAAGAGAGGAGTCCTCAAAAGGAACGACGCTGTCTAACAGGGAGACATTTGTTGGTGGATAAACAGTAAACACCCTTGGTGCGGACTTGCATGACATTTCTGACTTGTTCAAATCAATATCTTGAAATGATAAATAAAAACCATGGAATACAGTCACATTAGTAGAAAACAAAGGCTATCAGACATAACATTAATGTACCACAGGCCTCCGGACCACTGCTGCAGATAAGCATTATAAAAAACTACAATGTGGCTTGCAGAATGTGAAAACGTCACCGCAGTCACAACACAAACTGATGACCTTCATGGTGAAACCTGCAGAGCAGCTGTGGCTAAATAAAGACTTCTGAGGAGCATGGTGAGAGAAAGCCCCCTGGCTCCATGCTGAGGACCAACTGTGTCAGACGCCATTGCTCCAGAGTTGATTAAAAAGTAAATAAATAAATGCTGCATCCAGATCAAAATCTGAATAAAAACCCATGTTCATCTGCTCTGTGTTGGGGCATACCCCATGTAAAATGTAAATGCCTCTACAATTTCTTACTCTGAGTAATGCTGCTAGTAAATATGTGATCTCCATTTTATGGAAGAAAGTTGTATTTGTCCTGGAATCTAAAAAGAATCTGAACTCAAAATTGATTGCAGGTCAGTGGTGAGAGAGAGAGACTGGTAAACTTTTCATTGCAATCATTTACACTAAAATAATCATCATAACCTAGTAGTGTTATTCTAAATGCAGTTGTTAAGGCTGTTTAAAAACACATTTATACATTCCCTGTGAGAAAATAATTTACTTCTCAAGTGTACAGTTTGCCTGCCATTAGATAGATCTTACCTCTGCATAGGGTTTATTATCCTCTATGACAGCAAGTGGGTCTCCGCCAACCACCAGTTTGGCTACTTCACTGTCCAGCGCAACCTTCCCCCATGCGTAATTTTGTACGGGGCAGGTCAGGGGAAACACTGAGGAGGAAATATTAAGTATATGATTTTGTTAATTACTGAAAGCCAAAAACTGACTGACCAAAAATTGACTTAGCAGCTTCTCAAGTTCTGCTCAGTGACTCATTTATCTGGATCAGACGTGTTGAAGTAAAGAAACATGCTAAACTTGCAGGCTGCAGTTTTTTAGGACCAAACTTATCCTTCTCTGCTCAAGCTCAAGACACACCAAGGAGAATCAATTTGCAGTTTAGCATAGCAGTACTGCAACAAACCCTACAATAATATTCATAATGTTCAGATATATGTAATTCTCACTTACATCTCATTCATACATTTCAAATGCTGGAGGCTAAAATAGTCTAACAGAGGTAGATATATGAGGTTTGTTAGATGCCATACATGGCGAGACTGTAAGCTGACTTCATTAAAATATATGGACTTTATTAAACAATTAAAAAAAACATGGCTTTAATAAAACAGATGCTGTCCTAAAAATTAGTGCTACAAGCGATCAGATCCCGCTGGGGATACATTATTTGGCATCACACCGGCCAGCTGACGATGCAACGTTCACTGGCTGAATAACACACAAAGCACGTTTTACATGAGGGATGCTATGCTCGCCCTGTTCAGTAAAATTTTACAAAACGTCTTAAGTTTAACCTGCAGTTGAAACACTACGTCTTTCTCTTTTCTTTTTTTTAAGCCTAAGTGCTAGCAGTACCGCTTTAGTAGGCTTTACCAGCTTCTCGTTAAACAAACACTACACCGGCTGCCACAGCGAAGTGGACGCTGGTTCAAAACACGCTCTCATTGCGTTTCCTCGCGCTGTTAACCTGCATTGGTTGTCACGTAGAGGAAACGATCAGTTACAGCCGAAATGTATCGGTTAAACACATGATTTGGAGCAGCTATGAATGAGAAAATCTCACTCACCTCTCACTTCCTCCATGGCTGCGACGTCGGCTGTCAGACCGCGGTGACGTCACAGCACGACGAAACGGCTTCGTTGTGTTTATCAGCTGACTTTTTTCTTTTCCCCGAGATTAAAATGTGTATTTACAATTTTTTTAAAAGTACGCAAATGTATATTATTGGTGTTCAAAACCGAAATACACAAATAGTCTAAAAAGGAGGATTAGGACTGGCTACTGCATACCGTTTGCTGTTTTTCCAGACTATGTAAGTTTGCCTGAATGAAACTGAGACTGAATTCTGCATTAATGATAGTTATTGATTTGAGGGTCCTATCATCCCTCTAAAATTGTGCTTTTATAGTACATGCCTGCACTAGCTGGTTCAACTATGTAGCTACAGCAGGGTGGAGCCAGACAGCCAGAGGAGAAAGTCACATGTCATGAAGAAAGTGAACTCTGGATACCGGAAAGGAGAGAGTAAAGGTAACAAAATAAAGTGAGAATCTGCTTCCAATTTCTTACAGCAGAGAGGCGAGCAGCACCTGAACTAACACACAGTTTGAGCTGATTTCAGCATGTGTCTGAAACTGAAGGCAGCATGTTAGGATTCATTTAAACACAAACACATTGCTTACTATCAGAAGTTTGAATTTATTACTGCAAATTATTTGAGTTTTCTGGACATCACAATATAAAACAAATTAATTTTGTATCTGCCTTCCTGTTAAAAGGGAGTTTTTCTACCCACCGTCGCCTGAAGCAGCTCAGAAGGGGATTATTTGTTAATGCAGGTTATTTGTTATTAATTGGCTAGTATGTATGAATGTATGGCAATCAGATTTGTTTAAACTGATTGTCAGTGAAGCGCCTTGAGATGACGTTATGAATTGGCGCTATACAAATAACGTTGAATTGAATTGAATTGAATTATCAATATTTTGGCCCTTTCCCAGTTATCTATCATGGCATATTTAGTAAGGCCTACCAATGGATTCCTTGAAATTCCCGGATTGTGACAAGGCCACTATCATCGTGTTGCCTGAAAAACTGAATGCACAAGACCCCAAAAATGAAATGTAAACAAATGATTTGTCAAAACTCTTTAATTAATTAAATAAAACAGAGGATTTTTCAACTTCAAGGCCACAAAAGCAGTCTTATAATTGTAAAAAAAACAAAACAAAACAAAAAATATTTCATAAGAATATATTACAAATTAAGACAATTAACCAGGTGATTCAATTGAGAACAATTTCTAATTTACAGTGAAGACCAGGGCCAGAAACGAATAATAATAATAAATATAACAATAATAAATATCTGAAATAATATATTTACGTTTTAAAGAACTTACGACCCCTTTGTGCTAAAAAGTATTAAACGCATTTATCATTGAAGACAGTGAAGTAATCGTTTATTGTCAGCATTACCTGTGAGGAGTTGCAGGTGGCGCGCTTTTACTACGATGACGAGTGACGCGGGCGTCATTGTCACACGAACTTAGTGCGCATGCACCCTCAACGTCATTCGAGGAAGTGGGTAGAGCAGGCTGCTGAAGGGAAAGAAAAGTTTGTTGTTGATTCCAGTTTCAGACAGCATTGCACATCTCGTTGCCCTTTCAAAATGTCGGATTTTGATAACAACCCGTTCGCGGAGCCTTTTAATGTCAACCCATTCAACGTAAGTTGTTGGTTTAATGTTTTTTATTTAGCTTCTCTAGTTAGAAACTTTCGAGGCGGCTGCTGACTTGTCATTCGTTAAAAGGTAGCCAGCACGCCAGGAAACTTGTTGGGTGGATGTGAAGGCGGGACCAAGTCTTTAAATCCTGAAAGCTATTTGCCAGACTGAGTCGATTGACAGACTTCTAACCAATCAACGCGCTGCTTTGGCAAAAAAAATGCTGTTAACTGGCAGAGTTAAGTTTCAGGAAGTTACACTGTAGCCAACTAGGAATGTGTGTCAAACCAATTCTGTCTTTTCAGTATAGGAAGAAAAATTGTGCCTTGTGTATACTTGATATAGTGAACGTGGCTTTTGACTATTTATACTTTCTATAATTGGGTGTTATTACTTTTAGCAGGATGTAGCCTGCAAGTGCAGTCACTGAGCGTCCGTAGTTTGATTATGATTGTGTAAAAACGACTTGAGACAACGTGTCAAAAATACAGATGACCTGCTGTGTTTAATAGTAGTGTAATCATAAGTAGAACATTTAACCAATTTCTCCACATTAGTGGCTGACTTGGTGACAGAAACTTTTCTGTGTGCATGGAAAACTATTTGAAACATAAGAACTGGCTTTGATTTCATTTAATGTGGCGTGTTCATCCCTCAGTACCTAGGGAAATAATGTGGTTCTCAGGAGGATGACCACCTCCCCAAATTAACCCTGCTTTTCACATATTGGGCTGCAGTAATTGCCGTGTTTGTAATTTCCTTTATATAGATATCAGACACATTTCCTGTTAATCGTTATTGTCTAATCCAACTTTGTCATGTGGAAAATTTAGAGGGATGTGGATGTTGGTGAGATGAGTGTAAAACAAAAAAACTGACTGAAAGGGCAGCAAAGCTGAACATGTTAAATGTTGCATTTTTAAATAAAATTTCACAATGAACCATCTGAAAACTATTCTTTGACTTCTGTGACATTATAATAATAATAATACATTTGGTAGCGCCTTTCATGACACCCAAGGACAATTTACAGTACGAACAATAAATAATAAAACAATAATAAATAAACAATAATAAAAACCATAGGTAAAATAGGCTAAAATAGGAAACAAGATAGAGAAATTAAAAGGCTAAAATAAATAACAACAGGTTAAGAACAGAGTGGACATAAAGAGAGATGTTATATGTTATATGCAGATTTGAACAGATGGGTTTGGACTTGAACATAATACACAAACCTATCACAAATTCAATGTTGATGTCAGTTTAATATTAAATAGTCAATTAAAAAAGTGAACATATTAAAAGAGCACTCACATTCTTGAGATGTTAACCATGTTTGTAAAAGCATCCGTTGGCACAGATGACAGACGGGTCTCAAACAGCCATCTGCACAGAGAAAGACATATGTTGGATTACATACAAAAACAAGTTATACTAGTTATTCTTCTGTTTGCTGGATCCATGTGTCCATTATGTCATTCCCCATATTAGTAATCCATGGCCATGATTTAGATCACTGTCACCAGATGGGTTCCATCCATCTCGGTAATAAGTCTGAAGCTTTTTCAATGAAATGATTGTTTTAAATTTTGAAAAGACATAAAGATGGATCAACTTCCATGTGTCAAAAACGGAAAATCTTTAAGTGCCTTAGTTTAACCCGTATTCTCCCTGATGGACAGCAGGGGGTGACTGCTGTGGTCACAGTGGAAATCAATTTGAAATGTCTTCAGGATGGTTTCTATGCATGGTTTGATTTATAGATTTATTACAATCCATTTATTTACAACGTGTATGGGTTATTACCATAGAAATATTCAAAACCCACATGTTGCACATGTGCAAGAAATGTGTTGCATATGTGCAGCATGATGCTACAGTAGCTACATATGTAAGTGAATTTTGATTTAAAAATTCTTGCAGGATATTATTGCTGTTACCATTCCTGCATGAGATGTCTCCGATTGTTGTAAGGCTCCACAAAAGCCCCGGTATAATTTGATTCCTGCATATGACAGAAGCAAATCTTTATTTGAAGTGATTTGCAAATGTCATGACTGAGCTTCCATCGTTCTGTCTGATTGGCATTACTAAACTTTTCAAAGAAGTTTACTAATCAGTTGGCGACTTCCCGTTGACCACATCCATCTGTTTCATACAGCCTGTGTTTGCAAAAACTATACAAAAAAGATCAAACAAGAAGTCAAATTGGCAGTTTTTACTGCACATCTACAGAACAAGGATTTGTTGGTTTCCTTCGTGCTTGCAGATACTGTACAATTAGTGGACTCACTTTTTTTCATGTTTCCAATCTTTATGAAAAATAAGACAGCAGATTGCTCAGAATAGACAACATAAAATCTTTAAGTTTTTAGTAAAAAAAATATATATATATATATCTTCAAAAATCTTGTTCATTTTCTGGACATGTGTAATTTCTGCTGTGAGATTTATGATTTCTCACAAAATAATAGAGGAAAGTGACTAAAATGGTACATGTGAGGCTTTCATTTAATATTCTGTCACAAGGGACACAGGCAGAAAATATTCCACAGCATCCTGCTTCAATGTAAAAAAAAAGAAAAAGAAAAAAAAATCATCTTCTTCAGGAGAACAACAGACTGGTTCAGACACTGAGACCTGGCCCTACAAGTGAGCTCTGCAGTCAGTAAAAACGGGAGCACGCCACTCCGCGCACGCTTTGACAATTCAAACAAACAAGGGGGACACAAAGCAGAACCTGATAGCAAAAACACCCCAGTTAGAACCCACATAACCAGCATGCATTTTCCCCCGGGACTGCGGGAAGAACACCAGCGAGCCCATCTTGTGGGCTAAAGGAGAAAATTGCTCCTTCAGTTTGTCATCTTGGACAAAAACCATCGCAAACAAACACGTTTGGAATTGAGTTTGAAGTGGAAAGGGGCCGTATAATTCATAGTGGTGTTAGCGTTTGATTGACAACGCAGACGTGTTTACTGGGAGCTCTGCCTCATTTAGACGGATCCTGCGGTGACCGCTGGAGAGAGGGTCAGTTACACACTTTCAGCCATGATAAAACCCTGTATGTCTGCTAAGTCAGAATTCTTCATTTACTCTTTTTTTTAACAGCTCATGTAAAAAACATGTTCAACATCCAACTTTTTTAACATTACTCTACAGCACACATCTGTTACCACTCAGGAAGCAGCTTTAAGATCCCGTCTGTTTTATTAGTGGTCTAGTGACAACGAATATCGCGAGTTATCACGTGTTTAAACCCCAAAGAAGAAATCGGAGGTTTCTGGAAGATTGGATCTGCTGTGTTTTCCTCTCCTTCCCCTTGAAGTCTTTTTCCCTCTTAATTATTCTCAAATGGAACTCTCTGACTGTTTGAGAAATGTGCTGCAAAAGATAAATAGTGTATGTGAATGCACCGTCCAGACGCAGGAGGGTGTCACGCTACGCAGGCGTTCTAGCGTGTCTGTGCTTTCCGTTCCACCTCCCTGACTCCCAGTGACACATGGAGTAACCTCCACACACACACACATACAGAAACACAGACGTCTGCTTCGCATCCACATTTCTGTTTTACAAAAAGAACTTTTGCACAATTTCCTGCACAAAATATATTTGAAATAAACCCTTGCGATAACAGCAGAATTAATGAAGATTTAAATAGTTTTGTCCACCCTGCAGGGGCTTTTGTAATCATGACAGAGAGGGTATTTGATTGCTATGTGTCAATAATTCTTTATAAAGTATGATTTACTTTAGATAGATGAGATTGCCATTACTCCTGTGTGTGTGCTTTATGAAATCAGCAAACACAGAAGGAACAGTTTCGGTCCAAAAGCAACACATTTTCCAAGCATATCTCTTCGAGATTCCATTAATTGAAACCTAATACAGCATTTGTTTAATCTGAACAAAAGACTGGTTTATAGAAAGTTATTTATTGGACTTTGCCTTGTGCAAATAAGCCATGTCTTTATGCATTGCAAAGAAAGCAGGGACAAGTTGCAGAGCTGTATTGAAATGTGTGCATGAAAGGGTTATAATCAGCTTGAAAGTCAATATTCAGCTTTACTCTTCAACGCAGTCTTTGTTTCCTTTTTCTGTTAAGATGATTCCACGCTGCTTCAGAGATGTTCTGGGGAGGATTCATCGCTCCTTCAGACATGTTGCCACTCACTTTCTGTCCAGTTCTCGTGCCATTTGGCATGTCTCAGCCTTTTCCTTGGAAACCATTTCTGATGTGGCTTCGCCAAACAGAAGGTGGTTCAAGGGTTTGGTCACAACTTGTTTTCTTTTGTCCTCTACTTGACCAATTCCAGGGTTTTTTGTGTCTTAAAGGACACTTAATATTCCAGGTTTTGGCTTTCAGATGATGTGAAGTCCTGGATGACTTAATGTTTTCTACTTTGAAATGGTAATAAGACCGAAGTGGTGCTGTCAGTGCCCTGAAGTAGCTATGATCTTTGTCCCTTGCAATGATAAAACATAGTTTCCATAAAAAAACCTGGGATTCATGTTTTATTTGGTGAGCAGTGGTCAGAGCTAGTTTTTATCAGCTGAGAAATCCAGCTAAACTCAAGTTTTTTCTTTCTGTCTGGTTTCTTCAGTCACTCTGGAGTCATTCATGCTTTGACTTCTTTGAGCCTTAAAGGAGCTTTACCTGATATTATTTTAATCTTTCTAAGAAAAATGGTTTCTACATAGTACATGATGTGGTATAAGGGGGAAGTCCATAAAAGTGAATGATTCATTGATAGCGCATATGTACGAGTCCAGGACATTTTGGTTAGCGATAGTGGCTAATTTTTAGCTTTGGCTTCCGTAACTTCCGGATTCCTAGGGCAACGCTCTTACTGGCTGATCGGAATCCGGAAGTTCCGGACGTTGACCCCATTGACAGAGAAAGAGCGTCACGCCAAAGCTAAAAATGAGCCGCTTTCGCTAACTAAAATGTCCTGGACTCGTACATATGTGCATTCAATGAATCATTAATTTTTATGCACTTATCCCTTTTACCACATAAAATACCATGTAGAAACCATTTTTCTTAGAAAGATTAAAATAATATCAGGTATAGCTCCTCCTGCAGGTCTTTTCTGCGCCGCCTGAAGTTTGTCCAAAATGCCGCACCCAGATGATAACTGGCACTTGGAAGAGTGACACGTCATACATGATTCAGCTTCTTTGCACTGGCTCCCTGTTTGTTTTGAAGTTGATTTGAAGGTTTTATTGTTTAAGTCTTTAAATGGGTTGGCCCTTCTTATGTCTCTGATGTTTTACCTCCACACGCTGCCTCTAGTACGCTGAGATCTGCTGACCAGTTGCTCCTTGTTGTCCTGAGGTCCAGGCTCAAACAACGAAGGAACAGAGGTTTTACTACTATTGCTTCAAATGTCATATAAAGACCAATTTTTAGTCTCTGGCTTTGAAACGAGACAGAGTTTCTGCATTTCCTGCCAAATATTAGTTCATTCTTGACTTTCTTTTCATCTTTTATAAGATGATAGGAATTTGTTCTTATTAAGAATTTGTTCTTGTTTTATTGTTGTTTAGTCCCCATTATATTTGTATCTTATCTCTCCTACAGAACTCTGGTCAACATATGTTGTTTTTAAACGTTCCTATGAAGAAAATTGACTTTTACTCCTTTGTTTCTGTCAGAACAGTGCTATCCCTGCTGTTCTCTTTAGTTACAACCAGGTTTCTAAATTGACACCAGTCAACATGGCCGCTGTGACTAATGTTCCTGGACACCCAATGATTAAAACGATCAATCAATCTTTTTGCACTGATGTGTTAATTTAGTTTTTTCACATTGGTTGTAGTATCAGAACACTTTTGTAATATCAAAACACTTTTCAGAACACATTTTATACTATTATATACCAGTACCAAGGTACTGATGCATACATAGATTCAAATATTTCATTTGGAACAACATGAACCTTGTCAGCTGATTCTCCATGAAATTGATTCAAAGTGATTCAGCTTCTGTATTTGAAAGAAACTAAATTGTTTGAATGAGTGTGACTCAAAACTCTTGTGTTGAATGAATTTAAACTGGAGGAATTTGTTTCAGTTTATTCGTTTATATCAATATATTTCTGTTACTTGTAACCCATTTAAAACAATTCATTTATGCTGGTTAATGTACTTTCTTTTTGCAGCGTATTTGCAGAATTGCATTTTTTGCTGAACAAGCCTCAATTCAGCTCTTCATAAACCTACGGGGAAGTGGTGTCCACTTATTTTAGAGTCATTGCTCCATATGCAGCTGCATATACGGAAAAGCTTTATCTTGTTCAAACACTGTCATCCATTGGCGCCCTCCATATTGCAGAATTCATGTTTTGACATCAGTTTTAGTCACCGGTTGATGATGCACCGATATTAGGTTGTTTGCAGCCGCCCACACTCACACAGCCGTTCTTCCAAAGCTCCCATATAGTTGCATCGTCTTCTTCTGCTTGTCCCTGTTTCTCTTCTTCTATGGTTTGTTCCTTTTGCTAGTCACATATCAGCTTTACTGCTCAAAACTGCTCCCACAGTTCCACCAATCAGAGCTCTTCAGCACACAGCCCTGTCCTACCCCTCCAGGTGTGTTTTTCAAGAACCATTTGGGGACAAGTTAAGTTCTTTACCAAGGTAAAGTCTGTGGAAATACATGTTTTTTTCAAATCCAGGTAAATGAAAAAGTTCCTGTAAAGGGGGCTAAATTATTTTTGACCCACCACAAAGCTGTTAGTGTGAAGATAAATTAGATACTATCTAGATTACCTGAAGCTCAGCTTCCCATCTGGTTCCAGGTTCCTGGTCCGTTTAAAAACAGTGGAAAGACTGACGTACATCCCAGCAAGTGAAAGCAAACAAATAGTAGCCAGCGGCACATCTGAACTCACAGCTGGACCTGGCAGGAGTCCGAGTCCCCCCGGACCACTGAGCCAACGGGGTCAACCATTCCTCAGGAAGAATACAAAAAAACATCGGACTTCATCATGCCTCATCTGCTGGAACATCCCGTTCTATTTCGGGCTTACTTGGCCGATATTTTTATCTGAAGGCTTGACGGTGCCAGGTGGCTCGCTTTCACGCATTTCATCCTCCTGGAGGGTGCTGGGTAAACTTTGAGCAGGAATGTGAGGAAATTGAAGGGGACACTACGGGCACATGAGCACGTGAATTGAGGCAGTGATCGGGAGATAATTGCATGTGATGGGTGCTGTCGGAGGCGATGCAAAGTGTTGTTTGGAGTTCAAGGATGAAGGGGACATTCCAATAAACTGTAAGGCAGGAATGAGGATTATCACAACATAGCGCCTTGTCTTTAGCTTGGGTTATCATATCATCATGGCATTTTGCGGCAGAAAAACAAGCCAATCAATGGCATGATCATGCATGTTAAGAGTTTCTGTGAGATTAGCGACATCTTTCTCATACTGGTTTTTATTATAATACAAAACAATATTAAGGTACTGAGCTGACAACAAACAGAACATTTAGTTTACATTTACCATTTTTTTTATATCATGGAGTTTATCTCCATTGAATTTGCTTCCATCACTCAAAACCACAACAAAGTAGTTGCGTAATGCTGATGGATGAGATCAACGTTGGCTCCCGTCAGGTTTTATTTTAGGCGTTTATTTTAGGTGATCATTGTTTTGTTTTGATTGCTTGTTACCCCACAGCCAGAGTCTCCAATGGGACTGACAAAGATGGGATTCTTTTTCTTGCATCTGTTTGTAATATGTGAATAAAGATCCAGCAAGGCGGGGTTTTTGTTTAGTTTGTTGCACAAAGTAGGTGAACTAAACGCGCCACCTTTGAATATGATGGGTATAATGCTCGGTTTTATTCCATTTCCCATTTCAGACAATTATTTAAATAATATCATCATGCTCTGGAAAGGGAGGAGGGGCATGTTTTGCATCGTTAGCACTCTGGCTGTTAATTCGCTGACACCCAGAGCATACACAAGCACACAGTAATTATATGACTGTTTGCAAAGGTCAAAGTGAAAGCAAGTTAATTGTGTGAGGAGGTGACCTCTGTGTTTATTACTCTATTTTTATATAAAGAGCATATCAGTTCCCCCATTGTACTTCTCATGAATGGGCTCACACAAGACCCTGAAATATTTAATTCTACCTGCAGCCAAAACAAAAGTATATTGGACATCAAATTCCTGTTTTTTCCCCTTCTGTTTCTCCCTTTCTTTCTTTAAATTCTCTTCCATCCACCCAATAGTGTACAGTCAATTCATACCAGCTAAAATAGAGGCAATAAAGCTATAAGTGAAGCTTTCAGTTAAAGCATTAGCAGCTAAGAATATGTATTGTTGAGTGTAATTTTATATTTCAGCTCCTCTATTACAGTTTTAGATTAATATTTTTTTTCATGTAACTTATCTTCTAGATCGGTTCTTAAAAAAGCCTCTCAACCTGCTCTTAAGATGTCTATGAGTATCTGACACCAGGTCAAGAAAAAGCTACAGTCACAAACGGTTTGATATCATTTCTCATACATGATACCTGAAAATGGAAGTAGCACTTAACGACATATGGCCCCCACAAATCCCCGTGTGTCCACTTTGGAGCAAAACTGGTGTTATTATAGTGCAGGATAATGGTTTTTCCTCGGGGTTAAGATCACGTTTTACTTTCAAGAATGCGTGAAAAAAGGGGGGAAAGAGAAAGAGCAGAATCACTTTTACAGCTGCGTTTTGAACGCCTACTTACAGAGTCTCCGTGCTTGCTGGAAACCTCGGGAGGATTTCAATGTCAAAGCAGGAGATGGTGTGTGTCCTCCACTCAGAGCACTCGCACACAGCCGGGCAGGAGTCCGCTGCCGCGCCGCTGAGGGTGACGAGCGTCAGAAGCGCGCACGTTATCACCTGCATGATGAAGATGATGATGATGATGATGATGAGGGAGCGCTTTCCGCCTTGGCTGGTTGTCCTCCACCACCCTCCAACGTCCACAGGAACAACAGATTCAGTCTGTTTTAGTCTCTGTTGTTTGATTTTTGCTCTGTAGTCCTCAGTGGAGAGTTAGTTAACGCGCAGTGTGCTTCACGGGGCCCCCGGGGCTTCTGGGAGCCCGGAAAGGTGGGGATGCTGTGGGGTGGACAGCTGCTGCTCTGCGCTGGGCTTGGAGGTGGTCTTCAACTTGAGGGGAGGCTGGACTTCAGAAGCAGCGTTGAAAGAACCCCCCCATCCCCTCCTTCTGCTGGGGCAGTATTTGCAATTGCTCTTGTGATGAGATATAATCTACTTTATGACAAACGATAAATAGCTACCTGTATTATCTCAGATTACAATGAAAAAGAATAATTTAAATGGA
>JBBDHI010000024.1:4917424-4930103 GCA_037177115.1 Craterocephalus stercusmuscarum
AAACCATAAATGAGTGATTTACATGTGAAAAGGAAGGATTTAAAAGCATGATATGTCCACTTTAATGCTTAATGTCTCATATTTGATGCATACGGTTTCTGGGACCTATTATAGTACTATATAGTAAAAACTGTATACAATGTAAAACTATCGACTGGTTAAACTTTGCACTGCAACAATTCTGACATATCAAAAAGTAAATAATTGTGATTGTACAAATCATTATTATTATTTTTCAATATTTTTTTTGCCAAAAGACTTCTTTAAAATTAGGTCAGGCCTTAATTAAAGACTTAAAACCCGATCTGCATTTTAATTCTATCTTTTCCATGTTGATCTAAAAAAATCACACCTATAAAGTCATCCCATTTGACCCCCCTGAGATTAGCGGGCTCCCCTATTAGCCCTGGCCTCTTGCCTTTTGACCCTACAGTTACCACAGTGGCACAAAGTCACTGAGCAGTTCATCAACACCTGAATGTTTTCTGACCTCTACCAGAATGTTACTCATTTCCATATTCAAGAAATAAAACAGTTTTCCCCACCCCCACCATTATTATCTTAATTATAATGAACCCATTTAGTTTTATCTGTTCAACAGCTACACGGGTCCAAAACATTCAGATGTCTATTGAAGCTGCTTTTCCTCTTGCCAAAGCGGCTTGTTTGTACATTGCAAAGGCTCACAAACAGGGCACTATAAAGAGATGCAAACCTTTTGGAACAATAAAGAAAAGAACACAACAGAAATGAAGGAGGAAAATAATAAAAAAAATTATAATAAAAGAAGAATTAAAGCATTGCAAAAAAGACTTCAGAGTTAGAGCAAACATCGTCATAAAACATTCACAAAGTAAAGCCACAGATAGTGCTATCCAGAAAAAGGATTAGTAGTAAGTAAGTAGAAAAAACAGGAAAAAAAAAGCAAAGTCAGCTCGGAAAATCATAAAAGCCTACAGAAAAAGAAAAAAGAAAAGAAAAGGTTTTCAAAGGAAGAAAGCATACCGTCAGTTTTGTCAACTTACATCAACAAATTGCCCGCATGATTTTGGCAGGAAGAAAAAAAATTTACAAAAGAAAGTTGTGTAAGAATGCCTTTGGACAAGTTAGGTTAGACTCTTTTAAACAGTTTCTGATTAAGTAGTATATATTTCTCTCTTTTTTTTTTTTTGCTCTTTTAGACAGGATGGCACAGGGAGGCAACGACACATACATCCACACATCATGACATGAAAATAATCTTCACCATTCTGTTCAGGTTTTCCTGCTTTTTTTTTGTTCTTTTTATTTTTTAAAGTAATTTTACTTTATTTAAGAAAAGAGAACTGTATATCTATAATTCTTGCTTTGATCGATAAATCTCCATAAATATCTACAGCCTGATCAGATGACTCTTTATCATTTTTATTTTTTAACTTTAACTTGTTCATCAGTAATGAACAAATAATGGATGTCTGTACATATCTTAAAGAGTCTCTGCATAAAGGGTTTGGGAAGAGGGAGTGTGAGACGGGGTGGGACCTATGAACATACTAGGAAGGAAATGACATAGATGGGGGTGAACGTGTACATCAGTTGCCATGTCCATGTAAAGGCGGCACGAAGCGGTCGGGCGGCATTAGAGCTTTTGGCTGTAAGGAAGGGATGGGGATATACAAACAATGAGCATATACATGCCCATCTACAAAAGAGAACAGCACTCTCAACACAGTTTTACAAACCCTAAGCTGCAACTTCTTTGCCATGCAAGAAAAAATTAACACTCATTCATCGATTTAAATCCAAATTTCAAATCAGAGATAGCTTATTCAAGAACAGGTAAATACTAGAGATCAGCATTAAAAGAGTAAAAGCAAGTTTGGAACAGTTTTAAGATCGTGGTGAGGGTCTACTTTGGAGACATCTTCTCTTTTTTTTCTCTATGAGAATGCGGTTTTGGATTTCCAATGAGAAAGTCTGAATTTGACGACCAAAAGCAAAAAGAAATGGTTCCTTTCCGTTCACAAAAATAAGGATTTCATAGAGAAAAAAGAGGAAGTTTACTTCTAATTTGGGGAATAAAACATTAAAACATTGAAAATAGTGATTCTTATCTAATTAGCAAGTTAAAATTTGAACATTTTCAGAAAAGGAAACAGCGGTTGGCATATATGTGCGTTGACATATATGCACCGTGGGGGGGAGTGGGAGAAACACAAAAAAGATAACAGATTAGCAAGCAAGAAAGAAAGGCATTAAATCTCTCACACTATCAAAGATGAACAACCAGAAAGCACACACTGAGGCAGACAAAGAGAGGGGGGGACAGTTTATAGGCAAAGTGTCACCACCGTCATATAACTAATAATAACCTCTTTATTATTAGTTACTTCACATTTCTCGTTAGTATTTTTAAACACAGGACAGGGCGTGCAATCTGGATGTACGTCAGTCAGAGAGAGGAAAAATCAGACAGGATTTTTTTTTCTTTCCTTTGGATTTTAGTTCCACTATAAGAAGTTGGGTTAATGCATGCTTTAAGTAAGTTGCATTTAGGGAGAGTAAGATACAGTAACAAATACAGCAAGCCAGGGGGGACGGGTGAGGGATGGGAGGGTGGGGTAAGAATGGGGTGTGTGGTCAGTAAAGGACATCGCCACCAAGGGCTGTGGGATATTTTCTCAAGCAAACCATTCATCAGCAGTTAACAGGGGGAAAAGGTGCACTGTGGGTGATATATAACCGGCATTAAGTGCCATTTAGGTCCACCACATTACTTAATTAATCAAGAGGTGGAGCAGGGTGATAATTAATGAGCTCCTTTTTATGAAATGTTTAGATGCTTTGTGTTTCGTGCATAACCAACAGCCTTTGTTTGGCAGATAGACATCTGGAGTTCCACAAGGGGGCGCGGGTTGGCGGGTTTATTTATGCCTCTGGTGAATTTAAAGAGATGTGCACATTAGTCTTCAGATATCAGGTGTGGGTTCCTCCTCTGCAGGCTGCTCATTCTGCAAACAGGATCTGTGAGCTCAGCATTGAGTAAATATGTCATGTGTCACGCTGAACTGACTGCATATTGCAAACACCGACATCTTAAATGTGAATTACCGAACTGCCCGGCCGTGCTCCGGGGAACGACATGATACGGAGACATGTTTTTTTTTTTTTTTTCCCCACCGCAGTTAGCGAAATCTTCTCTTCTGCTAGCAGCTGCTGCTCATGTTGCTGGGATAGTACTCCGATAACACAAGCCGCCCTGTTAAATAAACAACAGCAGCACGGAGTAACTGATTTCATCTCAGGCTTTATTTATCCAACCTCCACCACTTCTTCCTCTCTCCTCGTTTTCTCGGCCTTGTTTGCATCCTTTCACTCCTTTCTTGGTAAACAGCTTTCGGCAACTGTTCGCTTTTACGCTGTATCAACAAAACACTTGGATGGGAGGGGAAACGCTGCAGTTTAACGGGGTCTAAAGTCAGAGCAGAGGACCTTGATGTTTGGGTAAACACTTTAATCCTGTGTAAGCTCTTGCACAAGCGTTGCACGTCATGCTGCATTTCTGAAGCAGGCAAACACTGCGGTTGCTAATAGGTTTGCCTAACCAGATTGCGTTTGTTTTTTCAATCTTGCCCCCCCCCCCCATCCCCAAGGCTGATAGTTCTTCATTCTGATAGTCATGCTGCCAATTTTACTCTTTTTTTCCTTTTAAGTGAAAGGGAGCCTTGACCTGAGATGCACAAGTACCCCTTTGTGCCCTGACCGGCCTTTGCTTCAGTAAGTACACAAATTAAACCAAATTCACTTATAAGCCTTTCCTCTGCTGCCTGCCTGTGTGGCCTTTTAATGGGGAATTAAAGTAAATATAAATGGATGATTGACTACCTCAGCAGCTCCAAGGCTACAGAAGCAGAAATCTTAGAGCGGCACCCCCCCCTACTTTCCTCCACTCCCTCTCTGTCCCTTCCATCTTTTCTCTCCCTGGTCTTATCCGATTCTGGATGGAGATGAATCCCAACGATGTGTCAGGGATTTGACAACGCGAGTACCTTTTAAACCAGAAAGTCGGCGCTACGGCATCTACCACGGATGGCCTGACTCAATGGGATTTTTGAGGCTGCAAATTGTGGGCGAGTCAGTGGTTTTTGGGGCCCTGAAATCCCATTGTGGTGCAAGCATTGTGGCTAGAGACCTGCTGTAGCAGATTCATTCACCTCTACCAGCTACAGGTAGTGAACTGATTACCAGAGAGCCGGCAGTGCGGACACACTTGCAGGGACGTGGCACGGATTAGGCCGTGTGCTGTGGAATGGCTGAGCTTTCCACAAACATGTACCATGAAAGCACTTCACCCCATTAAACTATCTTATCTGGCCTGTGCACACCCACGGATGTTCTTTTCCATCCTAAAAGTTGAGCGATGCACAGCAAGTGGACGGGGAACCACGGCTAGCTGGATGAAGAGCTATTTGAAGCCCCAGCGCATGGCAGATACCTTCTAATCCATCATCATGCAGCTGCCTGCAGGCCGGAGTATTGAATTGGCATCTCCAGCAGGCGTGGCGACTCGCCCCTGTCAGCTGGTCGATTTGCTATACAGCCATTAGGCTGCACCTCTGCGCTCGGCGGACATGTGTCAGCTGGATAACCTTTAAACTGATCTGACGCCTGTGTTGAAGTGACAGCCGGCCCACTGGGCCTTGACGGAAGCCACCGCACTTCACCCTGCACCTTTTTACTCTTCGTATACAGTAATGAAGGGATCACGCCACATTACATCCCGTGCCTTCAGCGTTACGCTGATGTGGTTAATAGATCGGAGACGTTCCCTACCCAAGGCCAACGAGATGAGGAGACATTTATAGATGTCTTCCATCTGTTTGATCTGTGTTCCGCTTGATCAAAGGCTGAGGGTAATGGTGCCTGCAGGACCATTTACGGCCTGTTTGTTAAAAACTCTGTCTTTTTAATGATGTATTAAACTGACACGCAGAATGACATTTACCCTGTTGGAAAAATGGCATAGTTGGGTGATGTTCAAAAAGATGGAAACAACCTTCTTGAAGGTTTACGTTCAGAGGTGACACAGGAGTCATTTGGCACAGGACAGCGAAAACGTAAGGTTTATTTGTCAACTCCCGAAGCGTAAAACCATCTGATGGGCATCCTTTCCCTGCACATAGATCTGCTTTATATTCTACAGCAATTCATCAAACCTTAAAACCTCATCACTATTCATTAAAATGTTTAGATTTTTTTATTCTCCCCTGAGAATAATCCCTTTCTGTCAGAAAAATGGCTTTAAAGGAACTCTACCCCTTTGACTTATCTAATAATGAAACTGTGGAAATGCAAATCAGCCATCCCTTCATCTCCACCACACGCCATCTCTGCTCACACACTTTCTCTTCGGTTGAATATAATTTTGGAGACTCTAATTGGGTAAGCCACAGCTCACAAGATGGATTTGTTTTAATTTGCCTTCTAAGTTCTGTCAAACATCAACTTGAACATGATGGTGTCCCAGCTGGAGGGCAGCACAACAATCGGAAACCTAACGTACCTTCATCCCATTAATGTTAATTCTGCTTTTAGCTCATGCAGTTTTGGTCTCTGTACCTGTACAAAAACATATAGGCGTACTGTATTTGCCTACTGAGGCTTTCACGGTTAAATCAGTTGATTGATAACACCAAAAAAAACCTTAAAGGTTGATATTCGCTTGATATTAAAGGGATAGTCCCCTTGTTTTCACACACACTGGTCGTGTGAGCAACTTAAAAGTAGTAAGTATATTATAATGTAATGCGAAGGAGATTACAGGAGATGTGTGTTTTTAATTTGCTACGCAATATACTTTGCTGGGCTTTAAAAGGTTTTTTTTATGGTGCAGAGATTGTTTTCTTTGTGTAAAGCACTTTGTGTTGCTGGTCCATAAAAAGCACTTTTATAAAGTTTGATTTGATCTACAGTAAGAACATTTCCAGACTGGAAGATGAGGAAGGGCTTCAGCTCATGTCTGCTCAGAATAGCATCTAAATCAGCTCAAGCTGTAAAGGATTCATCGTAGTTAAAGCTCCAGTGCTGCTGCAAATATCTGCTGCAGCACGGTGTGAGGCTAATCCAGCCTGTGGACAGAAACGACTTGCTTGAAAGTGCGATGAACTTTTTGGAGTTGGACTTGTTTACGTTAGTGAAAAGTCACTTTGCTGTGGCCCCTATTCTGACTTCTCCAGCCTAAGAGCGATTTGCTCGCTGACATCAGCGTACATTACCTCCACATTGAATCATATGTAAGTTTAATGCAATTTTTCTGAGGATGTGCACGATAGATATCTGAGGTAGTTGTCGTAAACTTGCAAATTAGGATCAAAAGCAATCTTGTTGGACTAAATAGGACCAAGATGGTCATTTAAACAAAAGAAGAAGAACTGCTTTGGTGTTTTTGCACCTGCTTTATTTTCATTTTAAATTATGTTATCAAATTATTATAATTTAATCATTTTCCTTTAATTTCTACCAAAAGTAACCAGCCTTAAAAGCCTTAACCAGGTGTCTAGAAATGTCATTTTCCACCTCTTCTTCTTCTTACTGATTTCCTACACCATTTATTTAACAATATTCATTTATCAAGGATAAAGGATGGCTCTGTCTCTTCCATGAAGTCAAAGATTTTCAAAGCTGCCTTCCTGATCTGACTCCTGGGCAAAGGCGGCAGAGTCTTTTGTTCAGTTGTTAGTCACACCTGTGCTAAGACTTACAAAAGATCTAATGTGACACTTTAAAGCCTTCTACGGTAAAAAAAATAAAAACAAACACGTAGAAACACATGAAATTGTTTAGAATTTGCTCTGTTTTGCTCACAACCAAAATGTCAACACTGAATGTGTTGACTCGACATATCGCAACATGATCAAACTTGAGATTTATTCTCCAGCTAAATGGACAAATCAAACATTTTTGTGTCCTATTTATCGCAATCATTTGCATGAATTAATATGATCCAATTACATATTAATCCTAAAATTGCTCCGATTACACAGTAATGACAAGGTGCAACTTGGTTAATAAGTGTGAAATGAAAGATAAATTGAGTTGCAGCCTCTAAACTGCGTCTATCTCATCCTGCAATGGTTTCAGCTTACGGTGATGTGGACGCGTTCAGGTTCTAGCCAGAGGAATTTTAATGTTCCTGCTGCACACTCTGTGTTTGCCCACTTGTGGAACTCGCTTGGGGAAAAAATTTGGAGCGGGGGGCAGGGGGGGAGGTTAGGTTCAACAGTTTTCTTAAAACACACAACACGACAAGAGCACAAGACGAGCACGTGGAGCGCGGACAGAGACAGCATGGTACGGGCACAAACACAAGACGCCTCGCAGTGAGGAGCTGCTGCGGGGGGGGGGGGACCGGTGGGGTTGCAAACCCGCCGCTGTGCCCCCCCCCCTCCAGCATGCACACTGACACAACATAGAAGGCAGGTGGGGAAGGTGAGGGGAGTTAGCCTGAGACTTATGAGTGGAGAAGAAGCACATACAGTATAATGGAAGCCAATCATGTCCATGCAAAAGCGAGGCAGGGGGGGTAAGTGGGTGGGCGGAGTGGGGTGAGGGGGGGTTAAAGGTTTATTAATAAGTCTACAGAGCTTTGGTACAGTCCAGCACGACGCATGCCACAAATGCCTTCTACTTGGAGCAACAGATAGAATAGAAAAACAGATATACTTTGTGGCAATAAAACTCTTTTTATGCCATCTGCATTCAAACAGACATGTATATGCAGTGGGGCTGAAAGAAAGGAGGAGGCTGAGTGGGGGGGAGGGAGGGGGTGACGCTCGGAAAAAGGGAGACGGAGAGGGAAGGGTCATTCTTTCACACACAACTTTCTTGAGACAGAATGGGGTTGCCTGCACAAGGCCAAAAAAAGGATGATGGCAAGAAAAGATTTTGTTGCCGTTCATTTCCCTACGTCGGGTTGAAGATGAGGGGGGGGGGGGAGATGTTTCTTTAGAAGCCACATGGCACCAAAAAATACAAAAAAACTGATAGATAAAATAAACACAAAACTTGATGATGAGGGGGACTTTGAGTTTTCCAACCACCAAAAGTTCATGCGGCACAAGATGAGGCAAAAAACGGGAGGAGCGGCTCTATCCTTGCTTGGAGGATGGACGGCGGATGATGAGGAGACCAAAGAAATCATAACACCAATGGAAAAACAACCACAACGAAACAAGAGAATCAAAAAAAATTATAAAACAAAATAAAACACCCCTGCTTTACCAAACCTGGACAAACCAAAAACACAAAGTTTGAATCTTAAACAACCCAGCTCATGTTCATGTGTGCATCACAGAAAAAGAAAAGAAATAAAAGGAAATGCGATAAAGGAAAGCAACATGTCATGCAACTGGTCACACAACTGGAAGCGAGGCAAGGAATGAGGATATGAATTTCTGTGTCAACATGGTGAAATGTACAGTAGGTATGAGTGTGTTTATGTATGAGGGGAGGGTACCGTGTACTTGCTGGTTAAAAGTTCCCACCACGCATTTTTTTTTTTTTGAGAATACTTGGGTTTGATGTTTAAATAACCTAAAGATTCAAAAGAAATATTAATTTAAGTAATACGACTAAAGAAAGCAGCTCGTTCCGGATAAAAAAACCACCTCGGCTTCACATCGTCAGAACTTAACCGCAGTCAGAATTTCAAGGAAATGAATCCCTCAAAGTCAACGAAGCTCCTCTCACCAGAGAAGGAGACGCATCCGCTAAAATACACAGAAATAAACAAATCGTGTTCTCCGCCCACAGATAACAGGGTGCAAGCATTGTTTTAATTTAGGCTAATTATTAGCCGTGAGAAGTGGACATATGCTGAGCCGTGTTTAGCCAGATTAATGCGGCATCAATTAGGCTACTGTGATGGTATTTTTGAAGGACAGTGAAGCAATCAAATAGCCTGAGCTGTTAATGATTTCCAGGACGCCTGAGCGGGAGCTGAGCCCGTTTTAATGCAGCTCTCAGTCTCCTGGTTTGCTCCACATTATTAGGACGTATACCAGCTGCTCCCGGGCACAAAGTGTGACTGACAGCTGCTCACTCGCTAATCATCCAAACCCAAGTCGCCTCCAAAATTACCACTCCTTTTTTTTTTTTTCTCAAATCTGCGGTAATATTTCCAGCCCTGTGTTTATTTTCGAACTCCAGCTCACTTTGATGCAATCACAAAGTGAAACTGCGAGTTTCTGTGTGTGTGTTTGTGTGTGTGTGTGTGTGCGTGCGAAGGGAGGAGGAAAGAGAGACGATGCGCACAGAAATTCGAGGATATCTGTTCTCTATTAGAATGTTTCAGGTAAGGCAAGCCTCCGACGAAGGAAACAGAGGTACAAACAAGAGAAGAAGGAGAAGGGAGGAAGAGGCTCTGTTGCAGTTAGTCTGCTACATATCACAGTATCTCGGCTGAAAGCATCTTTGTTCTCGAAAGAATCTCAAAATGTATCCTCTGTCAAGAGAGACGCACACACGCACAGCAAGAGGAAGTCAACCATGTACAGGACAGATACATTTTGAAGCATCAGCGCGGGCGACATGCGGCTTGATACTAATTTCGTACTTTGTTGTGGAAAGTTGTTTTGCTCTCAATCGAATGCTGAGAGAACAAAATTAGTATCAACGCCAGCTCATGTCTGCAGCCTGTGGCCCCATAGCTAAGTGTAACTTGTCTCAGAGATGGAAGACGTGAGCTTTAACAAGTCCTGACGTATTTACGGTTAAGTTGGGACTTCCTGTAGAAAGCATGCTAAAGGATGCATAAAGGGAATCTCCAAAGAGTTGTGAAAACTCCAATGTGTGTGTGTTTTCTTGCAGTTTACTTTTCTTTTCACTCTCTCTCGCTTTTTTTTTTTTGTAGTTTTGGAAGTTACACTTGAAGTTTCCCATGGGGCTTGATGCTAAGAGGAGAAGCTCCTCGGTAGCAAATCAAAGAAAGATAAGGAGAACTAGACCAGGTTCAGAGCAAGCACAACTTCGACACACTCATCCCACCTGCGTGTCCCGAGTCGCACTCCTCCAGGTCCTCGTCGTCGCTGGAGCACTCCGCCGACGAGACGATGTCATCCGTGGTCTGTGGAGAAACACACACACACCACACACACACACAGAGGAGAATGTGGTTAGAGCCTTAGCGAATGTAGTGAGGCCTTCAAGGATATCTCTGCTCTCACAGGCCTCTCCGCCCGTCCTTCAGCTCCCATATATCACTTGGAGTCAATCATATTTCACAGTGTTTATCATTCCTCACTTTATGTGCTTTCCACCTCCGCAGATAATTGTTTTCCTTCACCCTCCGCACTCTGCCTCCGATTATTTATCGCCCCTCTCCTCCTCCATCGTCCACAATCAATGGACCCAGCGAGCCCGCACAGATCGACGGCTTCCCGGCTTCTGATTTGTGCTTAAGGGTGCAGATGGAGGGAGGAGCGGGGCGGCAGGCTGGCTGGCTACACCCGCAGCAGCGATGGATTATCTGCACCCTCCAGTTCCCGCCATTCTGATTTATCCCCTCCTCTCCCCCTCTTTTTCCGGGTCGACCCATGGAGGACAGGAAGGTAAGGCGGATGAGGGGGGGAGGTTGTATTTCAGCGGCGCGGGCAGCCGGCGTTTATTAGAATGAATCAGCGGGGCGATAAAATAAGCCCTGTCACCAAGCTGGGTTATGAAATCAGTGCACTGATTGAGTTTTCCAGTCCTGGCCAGGGGTGTGGGGCTCTAAATATCATTGAGTTTGACAGACTAATGAAACGCGCCCCCCTGCTTGTTCTACTGCTTTCAAACAGGGGCCAAGAGAAAGCTGTCTGCATCCGCCATATGCTGATGTACAACAAACTCCACGGTTGCAAAAGCTGATTTTTTTTGTTAAAGCATTTTCCTGTGATTACACATGATGGGCTGCTCGCGTTTCTGTATCAGTACATTTCATAATGCGTTTGTGCCGCTGTGCATAATGCACTGCATTATGTGGTGCGTTCCCAGCTAGAAAATAATTTAAAAAATGAAGCAAGAGGGAAGGCCAGAGACATAAATTGCTGTAAAATATGGCCTCTCAGTAAACATGACGTTATTTATTGAAGCCACATTATGGCCGTGAAAGTTTTGGTAATTGCTGAAAAGAGGGTTCTTGCTTGTTATTATCATAGCAGCAGATGTGGGACACAGACAGAGATGAAACATCACTTCAAAGTCTGTTCCGGCAGTTCCAGCCCAGCACAAGCCAAAACAAACAGTTTCCTCCTTGTCCATTCGTTCATGATGCTCTGCTCCTCTGCAGCTGATGCAGCCCGCGAGCATGCAGTGAAATCGGAGATTTCCAAATCTATCTTTAGCAGGAGATACAGCAAAATTGTTTTTTTTTTTTTTAAATGATCCCATTTCCAAATGGTGAAAAGGAAGGAGGGCTGCGGCAGCCAGGTGCCAGAACAGCATCCTAATGAGACATTTGACAACAGAAACCTATGCTTGAATGCCAAAAATGACATCTTACAGACAGACGGTGCCAGAAATGTTACAGATTCTGTATGGAAAGAGGTTTAGGCGCATTAATACAAGAACAGACACCGGCGTGACTATATTTAAGACAGTGTTTGGCAGACAGATCAATGTTGTAATGGTTTTTGCCCCCAGGTAAAGCCTAATCACACATTTTATACTCGCTGCTCTCCTGACTTGTTTGCAGACTGAGTCCAAAGCTCAGGATGGCACTGCAGAGCAGTTAACACCCCCTCCCTGTTCCAGGGAAATTTTCTTCAAATATCCATTTGTGGCGTTTGTACATCCATGTGGAGTTCATGCTTGACTATACACAGTCATTCCACTTTAAATGCTATTTAATATCATGGTCAGATACATTTAGACGGTTACAGTTGTGAGCCTGATATAACTCGGTGTCTTAACAAGCCCTACTTCAAATGTGATGATGTAAGTGCACTAAAATAAATCTTGCACAGCTTTCTTAGCTAAGAGCAGCTTCATACAGGACGCAAAAAGGACTTCCTGCAGCCATGATGTTTTTCCAAGGCAAGCCTTACTCATGTTGGATTTTTAAAGGGATACCATTAAACTTTTGCAACTAATCTGTAATTTCTCCCAAAATTGAACTTTTGACCCAAAGAAGCCTAATGTGATTATTAGTGGATGCTTTCTGGGGTGCTCTGGAGTGGATCCATCTCTCAAGGATCATGTGACCTGCAGCACTTTGCTCTACAGCTATAACACATGGCGGGCTGTGCTTCATGCTGTTTTTCTTTGAAAGTTTCTCAAATATGAACAAAATAAGAGCATGAACACAATTTCTGAGGAGCCCAGAAAGAAATAGACTGCTAAATTTTGCAACTGTGTCACGTGGCCTGTGGGAAGTTACAGCCCCCTGGTGGCCCAAGGTTACACAGTGTACCACTAAATGAAATGAATGCAAACATATATAATATAATAATATAGAATATATATAATATTTATTGATTAATGAATGCATCAGTCCTCATTAGTTCTGCTGTTTGGTAAAGTTCAGAGAACTGGTGTAAATCTATCTGCTGCAGTCATCTCCACTGCTTCAATTGAGTCTGCAACCAAAAATAAGTTTATTGCAGTTTTATGTTTGATCATGTCACTGTTGTTGCTGTATTAAATGTTATGTAAAGCCTTTGTT
>JBBDHI010000024.1:4951134-4964877 GCA_037177115.1 Craterocephalus stercusmuscarum
TTCAACAAATATTTTCCTCTGGTTCTGTTTTAGCAACAATGCTAAAAATCGCCTGCTAAAGCGGTTTCTTTTAATATTGCTGACACACTCAAAGGGCAAATTTAACTAAATGTATTTTATTTCAACTTGCTGCTGAATTTATTGTTAAGCCACTGGCCTATACTTCTAATCGAACCCTCATTGCTGAAAAAAAAAATCCCAAATTTTGGGAAATGGTATATGTTCTTCCTCTCCTAAAAGTTGATAACTGGTAAACTCTTACTAATTCTAAGATTATTTTCAGTCTGTCACCTCTAGCAAAGATTATAGAAACAGTCATGAGTGACTGACTGAAGGTCTTCTTAGATAGTAATACTATTTCATCCTCTCAAAATACAGCTTCAGAAAGTCCCACAGAACAGTCACAGCAGCTATTATGAGATAATCACAGTGCTGGGCAGCAAACAGCTCTGTGCCTCTCTTTTTTGTTGATTTCTCCAAAGTCTTCGATACAGTAGATCATGAGACGATGAAGCATAGGCTGGTCAGTGTCGGCCTTGTTTCATGATTATATTTTAGACAGAACTAAGTATACGAGGGTCTCTCAATTCTCTATATTAGGTCCCATTTACAAAATGATTTGGTTAGATGTCCAAAGTGTCAATTTTATGGAGATGAACCCATCTTTTATTGCTGTGAGAAAACTTTGGTGAAGGCAGTGAAATATTTGCAAATTGCTTTTTGGAAAATTGAAGCCTAACTCCTGCATTTCAGGCTTGTGCATAAGAGAGAGAGAAAACAAAAATATTTACTTTCACTGGATCAAAGAAAAACCTCACTGTCCTACTGTTGGCATACTGCTGCGGTTAAATTTAAAATTGCCTCTACTTTTCTTTTGGATGGCAATTTAGCATTTAGATCTCACATTTACACTGTGAGATTCGTTTCTGTTGCTGCTGCCATGCTGGCCAAGTCGCGCTTGTAAAAGAGGTCATTTGATCTCAAGCATCTGCCTGATAAAACAAAAGGTTAAAAAAAACAAATAGAATAAATAAACTATCTCATCCTGTGCTAGAATTTGAGGAACTTGGCCTGCTTTCTTGAAGTGTAATGGAATAATTAGATAAGTAATTCTGTGACTAACAAAGTTGGTATGAGGCACAGGGCTAAACACCAGCTCATAGAATATCCATGTCAGGTGGATTGAAGAGCTAAGTTAATGAGCTTTCACAGAGTGTGTTACCGTACTGTATGTGCGTATGCCCTACTTAGTATGATATTAATTTTTGAAGAAACAGAAACAAAGGCAACACCTGGCTTATTCATCATCTGGCAGCTTTTTGAATTTTCACAGGGGACCGTTGAAATAAATGGATGCAACACAGGACTAGCTTGACAGACTTCTCCTGCTAGCATGCAACATCGACCGACACCTTAGCTGCCAGAACTTGCTGAGATATTTGTCGCTTTATAACTTCATATTTGAGCAGGTTGGTTGGTTTTTATTTGAAACGAATGGGCATTGTGGTTAAATTCTTAGCATCTCAGAAAAGGGAGCTTTCATTGTGTTTTTTTTTCTGATTTTTGAACCTAATTTTAAGTTTTATTCATTCCTGTTAGCCAGAGTTGTCAATGGCACATTTTACTGTGATTTCACAAACATGATTCAGATTAATTTTAAACTCAGACTTTAGAGACAAACCTCTCCTCCCCAAAATAACAACCCACACAGACCTGATGGTGCAGCCTTGCTTAATCTTCAAGTCTTATCAGGGAAAACCTGAGATTTGAAACCAAATTTTATGGGCTTTTCATATCTATTCATACACGTAGATGAGACTGCAGCCAAAAATGCATTGAGAGTCATTCCCGCTGCACTCTGCTGACATACAAACTGCTGCAGCTAAAAGTATATCCAATCCGTCTCCTCACGGTAAGTATGTTTTCCAATAAACATCCATACGTGGTAAAGATTAATGGAGAACTTCCTTTTTATTTATTCAGTGAGATATGCTATCTCAGAATATTTCATGCTAATGTTACACTTCCCTGCATGCATATGCACAACTAAGGATGGATGCAGACCCTTTTAATCCAGAGAGAACCTTTTTCTCCCTATCTGTATAAGATTTGTATACACGGAGTCTCCTTGTGTCTATTTTTTGTCCTCATGTGTGCCTTTAGCACTTTTCCCACCTTCCAGCCAAAACAATGTGTAGGTTTTCTCCCATTGGTGGCAACTATCAGTCAACACAAACTCTGGCATGGCGACAGTCATCTGTTGGTCAGTTGCTTCATTCAACTTGGTTTGTTTGCCAGAGTGATCTCACCAGGGCTATATCACAGGGCCAGAGCTGAGAGTACATCAGAACTGAGAAAATGGCTACCGTGACAGGCTCCTGGCATACATTTAGGAGATGATGAGTGCATTGGATATAGTCTGGCCCTGTCCAAAAATCATCATTCCACAGCTCAAATTCACAGCAAGACAGTGTAGCCGCCGGTTATGAATATCCTGCACCACCCACCTCTTTGCAATCTACACCTGCCTTTCATCTCTATTTTTACCTCTTCTATCTTGGGTGGTTCATTTCTGTTCTCTCCTTCTATCTCCGCTTCACCATCCAGCCAGCGATATTCTGCAACTTCATTTGCTCCCTGCTATTCTCCCTCTTGCTGTCTCAGCAATCAGCTCGTTGTGCTCTTCTTCGGCGATTCGGGGCCTCTTCAGCTGCAGCCACAAATTCTTCTATCATTTATCTACTTTTCACTCTTCCTCTCTTCCATTTCTCCTCATCTCTGCCCATCCATCACTTTCTATGCCTGCTCTTTCTTCTCTTTAGTCAAGTTATTTCTGTCTCCTCCATTAAAGTTTGTATTCCCTCAGTCGGTGCACCCATGTCCTTCCCATTCTCCTGCTTACTTTGCCTTGATCTTCTCTATTTTCCCTCGCAGACATCAGACAAAGCCAAGGAGTAAATTCAACTATTATCAGGTCACACTGAAATTTAAAGTCTTGAAAGGATAAATGAGACTAGCGGCTTGTACCCTTAGACTATTTTGAGAGCGAGGGAGATGGTGTAACAGACAGGGCTAACAATGTTTGGCCCGGGGTTGCATGGGGAATTATCTCACTGCTGTTTCAAGACAAAAAATGTCAGTTATTTTGAAGCGACTCGTGATGTCTGGTTCAGGTTGCGGGAGCTGTAACATTGTGTGATTCTGTGCATTTGAAATGTGTTTGAAAATGAACACAAGGCTTTTCTCGCCATGACCCACCCTCTTGAACATGCCACAAAATGATGGAACACACACACACAAAAATACACGCACACACTTTCCCCTCAGGCACCAAAAAGAGTCGTTAGGCTAATAGTCATTCATCTGAGACAACGCCTGAACCACAGCCAGCTCAAGGCAAAGGGTGATGCACAGTTTCTGCCCGGCTCAGGCAAGTCATTCTTTGATTCCAAGAATCAAACTCATGCAAAAAAAAAAAAAAGAAAAAAAAAGAGATGATGCAAGGGAAAGAGTACAGCCATTCAAAGTGTTATATAAGGAAATTGGAGCCCTCTTAAACAATGGCAAGCCCCTGCAGTAATGTGGGCTGTCACACAAGTACACAGGATTGTGGGAGAGATGCAAAAAGCCGTGATGATCGGCGACTGCAAGAGGAGGAGAAACATGGATGAAAAGGAATTTGAGGACAGAAAAAGAATGGAGATCCGAGAGGGCACTGTTGGAGGGGGAGAATAATTAGAGAAAGGAAGAGACAAAGAAGTCAACACACACACACACACACACACACACACACACACACAAATCCAACACCCACATGCAAACACACATGTATGCTGCAGAATCCTGATGGAAATGTTCCTCTATGGGATCAGTGTGGGTACATTGTTGTTTTGTAAAGACTTATTCCTCAATACTCTATTTTTATTTGGTAAACCTGCTGTTTGAAAGAAAGCAGCCTCCGTACGAAGACTAATACAGTCTTGATTTTAGTGGAGTCGGTGGGTTTGACATCAAGGTCCTAGAACTTAATCTCCTGACATCCGTCTCATCCTGTCTTTTGAACTTTGAATGAATGCGAAGACTGCAAAGATAATTAAAGAAGAGCTTCTTTGTTTCTTTATTGCAAGTTGCATCTGATATTAGCGGCTTTCTGTCGGCTGTGTCGGCACTGAGCTCAAAGAAATTGCCGAGATGAGACAACAGCAGCATTGCGATAAAATCTAACTGCGTAGCAAGCCGTGAGAAAATTGGTCAGAATGTAAACGAGCTAATAGCAGTTTGCATGATTATTTCAACTGTTTAATAAAACATGTCTTCTTCATCTGTAACTGCTGACAGAATAATCTCCCTCTTCTTCTGAGGAACTGATTATAAAAGTTTACAACCTGTCAGATACTCCCAGACCATCTTATTAGGTACACATATCAAACTCTAAACAATCCAGCGCAGCTTCTTCTTCATCTTACTACACACCTGTCAAACTCATCTGAATACCTTTGCTGAAACATTTCAATGTGTACAACAATAAATAGGAGTATTTGTGTAATTTTCTCTAGTTATGGAGACGTGTTGTCTTAGTAAAGTGCAGCTCAGGACTATATCGGTGCGAACTACAACCGTAACGACATCAATCCAAGTAGAAATATACTCATGAATGAGATTCATTTGAATATGAGGTATGAGACAATCATTTACTCAGTCAGTCAAAGCTAAACATTTGGTTGCTTTGCTACAATGAAGTACCTTAGCTTTTTTAGTTTTCCCCAAACATTATCTAGCCTCTTACAGTTCTTATCTAACTACAAACCAGAACATGATTTTCATATTGTATTATTACCAAAGCTGCCGCGCACCTGGGAATGAGTGCAGCTAAAACACATTTTCTGACCTTAGGTCTTCCACTCCATGGTCAGCACTGGGACTAATTAGTCCTTGTCACATGTCCTCACTCTTGAGATAAGCACTGTGGAATCTTAATAATTTAATTATGTCATCTATTCAGCTCTCTGAAGGTTGTTTTTTTTTCTTTTTTCGCTCTGTACTTTTATAGGAGGTGAATTGTCAATGTGCTGCATGCTTCTTTTTGGCTCCAAAATAATTTAAAGTTTTGTGCAAAACTATGACACTCGACTGTGACAAATGTGAAAAATAAAGTTTAGTTTCTTTCATTTTTATCAAAATATATTAGGACATAAAAACACTCTGGTCCTTACAAGGTTATAAAATCAAGTTATTATAACCTCAGTTGAAGCACAACACAGCATGTTCGACCCTGTCAGTATTTAGCTGTACAAAAATGAGACAAAATGGAAGTCTGAGAAACTAAGCACACTTTGAAACTTATGAACTACATTTAGTAATAACTTTAACAAATAGTTTGCTGTAAAAGTCAGTAGGTGAAACAAGTCCAAATCACCAGCCCTCCAACACCGTACGGGTTTGCGGAGTTCATCAAAAGATGTGGTTGATAAATAAGAAAACAAGAAAGAGTATTGTAAAGATCTTGCTAAGTTTCTCCTCCTGGTGCCCCAATGTTTCAAACAGCAATATTAAAGTTCTCATTAAACATGCTTCAGGTTACTCTTCATCAGACTGACAAGAAAATCACCACCACCCATGTCATTACTTATTCCCAGGTTGGGAACTGGAGTGTGAGAAAGAGGTCGATGAGTCTGAACCTGAACATCTAATTACTCACAAGATGACAATGCCTTTACATGGGAGGGGTGGGGGAGGTGTAAAAAATCAATCGTTGAATGTCTGGAAAATTACCAGTGCAGAAGTGAGAAAGAAATGACCACGATTTCGATTCCATGGACTTCAAACTCCATTTTAAGAAAGCAGAAGATGGACGACAGAGGGAGCAACCTCAATGAGGTGGCTCACAGCAAATCCTGAGCTAGAGTTTGTTTTGCAGTGGATTCATCAAGATTAGAAGCATTATTGACACCATCAACTATTTCTTAACCCAACTGTCAAAGAGAGAATGATAATAGTGGAGCATGTTTAGTTCCTAACCCAAACCAAGGGCCATTAAAAACGGAAAGTGGTAGAATGGTGTTATAAACTTAATTTCCTCATTGAGTGCTACATATAGTTGTGTATGTGATGGAGTGCCACATGTGGTAGAGTTTCTTTGTATTTTCCAGCTTTACTGTGGCTGAAACACAGTTATGAAACCCGTCTAACATCATCTGGTCAACCGAAAAGCAAAATAAAGTTGCCAATGGCAAAAGAAAGCCAGCGACAGAAGAGATTAATATAACCTGTGCTGGCGCTGAACTGAACCATAAGAGCGTGCCAAGCCAGGCCAGGAGATGCCGGTACCATCATCGTTACTTGGAGGAAGCTAAGTGACTAAATGGACGAATACCTCTACTTACTTTTAGGTAGTGCAGCAATACTTAATCCTCGGACAGATTTCAGCTCACGCGAGTGCCATATGTGGTAACACAACACCACTTCCTCTTCAGCATTGCCCATTTTTTCTGCATCTCTTTCTGCCTATTTTTATCCCACAGCTATGCTGCAATTTCACCCCAGTGATCAATGAAGCTCATAATATCTTATGTCATCCCTGCTTTTTTTTGCCTCAACTACCACTTTGTGCTGGTGCTGTTTCCTTTTGTATCTGCTCTGGTGGACAAGGTAAAATTAAAGAGAGGAGGGGGGAAGCGAAACAATGTGGTTTCTCTTAGCTGGCTGATTAGGAGACACAGATACAAGACTTGAGGAGAGACCATCTTAATTTAATGAACTGCTAAGTACAAGCAGGAGAGGGTTATTCCTCCCTTAGCCCCCACTCTCTTCTCTTTCTCTCACCTTGCTAACTGAGCAGCACATATCTGCTCCAAATGAGGAGAGTGCCTGAGCCTCCAAATGGAGCGGGCTCTATTTGATGACCCTATTTGTATTCAGCCGCTGTGCTGCTTCTGCTGACCTGGGAATGAGAGATACAGACAGGAGGCAGCTTTATCTGGCCACCCCCAGTCTCTGCCTGGATCCCTTACTCAGTCGCCCACCGACCAAATGTCTCTCAATGCCTTTGTACCCCTTTTATCAAAATGAACGGGCCAGATGTTGCTCAGCTGATGCCTCTTGCAAGACAAAGGATTTGAGCTCCTCTCCTGTGGACTCAGGCATGATGGCGTGGGTATTTTGAGAAACAGGGCAGGTTTTTTACTCAGTTGATTCTACATGAGCTGTTTTCTCCTCTTAGGAGTGCCCTGCATGCAAAAGGAGATGGTGTCCAGACGTTGGAGAACTATACAGTCATTTCTCTCTTAGAGTATTGTACAAAAGTCTACAGCCACCCTTCATTTCTTTATGTAGAATCAGGAGAGACTTACTGACACAAATGGAAATAATTGTTTAATTCTAATGAGCTTTGAAGTGAATGTTTGGTCTGAGCAGCTTTATTCTTCAACACAGTCCCTGTAACACATTAGCTGTCAGTTAGTTTCAGGAATAGTTCTCCGGGCTATTTAAGGGACTTTCCAAAGCTCTTAAGATGTTGGCTGCATTTTGTTCCATTTGCAGTAAAGATGACCCCGTACTGCTTCAGTGATGCTGGGGTCCAGGCTCTGGGGAGGATTCATTGTTCCATCAGACCTGTTGCCACTGATCTTTAGTCCAGTTCTTGTGTCATCTGACATACCTCAGCCTTTTCTCACTGTTTCCCTTATGGCTTCTTGACAGAAGCCCTTCTATGGGGACCATTTTTGATGAGGATTCAGTGAACAGGAGATGGATCAGCTGAAGGTCCAGATGCATCTCTCAGGTCCTGTGTCAGGTCTTTGAGGAATATTTTCCACTTACTCAAGGACATCAATTTTAGATACTGCTCATCACCTTTGGATAGTTTCAACACTTTGTCTGTTACCTTTGAAATTTTATTACATTAAACTACAGAAGTGGAAACAAATGACGTTTTTCTGACAGGCAGGTAATAGCTAAGCGCCTAAAGATACCGTTTACAGTCTGGTTCTTTGGTTGTCTGTCTATGCTAGAATGATTTGCAGGTCAGTGTTAAGTGGTTTACCAAGCACTCCACTGAAAGTGTTTAGTTACAAGGACTGAAGTGAATGTGAAAAAGAAACAAAAAACAGCCAAATGTTTTAAAAAGTCTTTGAAAAATCATTCAGCGAGCTTGGAGAACTATCAATGGAGACCATTGTAAAGGATCACAGGCAAGTCTGGTGGCTTGGAAACAAAATATAAAGAAACGAAGGGTGGCTTAGGACTTGCTCAGTACTGTATTAAGAATTAACGTGACAAAGGATTAATGATGCAGGGCGGTACCTGTGGGGAAGTGCTCGTTGACCGGCCAGTTGTCCACCTGCAAGGTTGCGTTGCCTCCGTTCCTGGTGAATCGGACCAAATGGTATTTACCATCATTTACTGCTGTGGTTGTCTCCTTAACACTGATGTCCACCGTCCCGATGTTGAATGTCACACCCACTTTGCCTTGTTCCTGTAAAACACACAAAAAGAGTCGAAACAGTTGGTGGTATAACACCGCTACATCAAAAGTGCCACAACCATCAGGGCTAAATGAACACAAACATTTGAACTTCTTCCGTACAGCGAGTCCACCTACATGATGAATTAATTATACAATAAACTGAATGTAAAAAGTTCAATAACGCTGTTTGGATGAGTGCCCTCGGCCGGTGCTAATGGCGAACTACTCGGAGAACCTGAGGTCGCTCATACGCTACGCTTCATTATACAACTGTAATGTGATGAAAACAGCCTGCCAGCAGAGATTGTAATGATGAGTAATACTCCCTGCAGCCTGTCACAACCAAACTGGCAGGACAGATGCCTTTTTGTGCTGCGGTTCTTACAAACTCTATGATTGCCATATGTTTTGTTTAGCTCGCGATGCTAAGGCAGTTACACCACGGCCATAAATCCCGATGCCTTCCCTGCCATTTTCTGACTCCTCTCCCTTCGACCCCACTAATTTTTACGAGCTGCCAGCGTGTTTTACTGTGACAGCTTCTGTATTCACGGCTGTGTAGGCGTTACAAGCGGAGGCAAGGCGATGAGGAAGAGCTGTGTTTTCTGTGTCATTTGTTTTAATCCCCCACAGGGAATCTCTCCTTGTAATTACTTTCTTTAGAAGCCTGCAGCAGTGGGACCATTTCTCATAACAAAACCAAAATTAGGAGTGTTTGGATGGAGCGGGGGGAGGCAGACACGTGTTGTTAATTGATCAGCTGAGCCTTTGGCCTTGCATGGCTGACTTTTTAAAAAACACAGTCCCTGATACTGTTAAGCAGAAATTAGCAGAATTTTTCGAGGGGCTGCACCGCAAGACTGCTGCAACGCAGTGTATGACACATCACTTAATCCTACCGACCTCAGTTAAATGTCACATGCTTTTGATACCTCAGAAGGGGCCTTAATAAGGCCAACGCAGCTCCTCAAGCTGAGTTCTCAATTTACAAGTCAGGACAAAAGATTAAAATACAGTGTCTTAGCCTTCTTGTCTCAAAGTATTTCTGCTGAGTTCGTTCCCTCCACCTTTTTGCTGAATTTGTGAAAAACAAAAAAAGATCCATATGGGTTCAATATGTAACAAATATTAACTTCTAAATCTGGTTTGCCTCTACACCTCTCACATAAAGTAGAGCACCTAGAACGCCTTGAAGGAAGGAGAGAAATCACTTTTCATTTCTCTAAACTAGGATTTTTCTTTCTAAGCACTTTTTTTTCAAGTGCAAACGGGCAGGAGCGTATTTTGGTCTAGAATTAAGGTGCAGCTAATCTTTTAGAGGCAACATTCTCCCCTCGGCTTTTAAGAAGGTACAAGTTTCCAAAAGCAGATTCTTAAATGTGGACCCTGTTTGTAGATTTCCTTAACTGCTAGATGGTTTTAAAAGCCGAGCTCGCTCGTCCTCACTGTTAAAGCATCCTTTGTCTATTCATATAAAGAGACCTGGATCAGCATTACTGTGTGCTTGAGACCGTAATGCAATGGACAATAGAGCAGCGCTCCCTTGAAACAATCTCCAGCTAATAATGGAAAAAGAATGTCACCAAAGACATGAGAAAGCCATCCCCTGGAAGCCGAGGTAGTGCTCGGAGAGGGAGCGACAATCTGAATGCGCACTTAACGTCTCTCTCAGAGTGGCTGTAAATGGGCTCTTAATATAAGTAGTCGTCATTAAAAGTCAGATTGTACAAGCAAGCGTGCACGTGCATGCATGTGGCACGGTGCACATAATCTGCAGAGATGGATGAGATAGTCAGAATATGTTGATGATTTAACGTGACAAGGTGACGTTCTGCCTGTGTGCTCTACCGTGGAGAATTCCACTGAGTGATCGTGGAGAATTCCACTGAGTGATCTCGGCCTTCCTGACTAATGACAAGACCTTTTTCCTGGTAGGAAGAGACAACATGTCTGACAGCCAGAGCGCGAACAAAAGCGTGGACACAGACATATCGGTGCTAGTGCATCCACTGTGACCTTCAGAGGCTCTGGCAGCCACGGCTCTCCTATGTTGCCACATCAAAGCCACATCACCGACCCACTAATACCTACAAACAAAGATGGATTGTCACCCCCCCCCCCCCCGTCCCTTCTGGGGTACAAACAACAAAACACAACAACTGTATACCTTTTGGAGCCATTGCCAGGCGCCATGAGCCAGTGTGTGTAAAAGATGAAAAAGCGTGTGTGCTGGTGCTTTGCAACCTCTCCCGTTGTCCAGCCACCCCTCACGCTTCTGCCACCGCCACCCACCTGCCTGCCCACCCCGACACTGCAGCAATGTTTGACTGACAGATCCAATTACGTTTTTTATTGGCCTGTCGCTCGCGAGGCGGGAAGGCACTTCATTGTCTCCTGAGCAAAGGGGAAAAATAGCTATTGTTCTCTTAGTGGAAAAGATGATGGCCACAGTTCTGGCTGTAAACAAATGATGCAAAATGATACACACAGTTGAGCCCACACACACACACACTGACGCACATTCAGTCGCAAAGTCATGAACTGTACCCTTCTGCCAGAAAGTCTTAGCTCCTTCAGCATTACGTAGCTGCAAAGATACAGAGCTGCTCTGCCTGACATTAAATAGCAAACACCCCAGACATGAAATCCCAGTAATTTATTGGAATAATGGGAGAAATCTTTAGCCTGAACACCCCCCTCAAGCATGTTATTTAAGTGTACAGTAGGCGTGGGTGTGTTGTATCCATGCTCCATGTAACTTAGAGTGATAAATATAATTCCACCCCTCCCTTCCCCAGCTTCGCTGCGAGCGAGCCCAGGCTTGGCACGCGGAGCTCCGGCGCTCCCACGTGTCCAGCGCACGCCGACATCAGTAATCAGGCCCGCCGCAATCCAATTCAGCGCCGATCAATGCCTCCAACACATGGAGGCGCCGCGGGCAGAGCAGAAAGACAGAGAATCACTCAAAGCGGTGGTGGGCGATCCTGCAGAAAGCCATCGAGGCTCTCGGCAGACAGCTGCTGGACAGAGGACGGGCTGCTCACAATAGACCCCCGTCCGCAGCATGCTGAGCGGTTATTCTGTTAAGCCACACAACATCCACATGGATAAATACATCTGACAGCCTTTTTAAGGAGGTGAGATGGGTTGAATAAGCATGTTTAGAGGGGGAAAAAAAACAGCTGACAAAAGGGATAGTGGGGGGCAGAGAAAAAAGAAATGGATTAGTATATGTAGCATGTGCCTGGTATCTTCTTCCAGATGTGCATTGGAAGCACTTTAAGGTCAGACAATGTTATTAAAGTGGGAGTTTTTCCCTCCACAAAAGGTATTACATTCCAATCAAACCTTGATTGAAATCTGGTACGGCCAGAGAGTAGTTGTAGTGGGATGACTCCAGTGAATCTATATTAAGGCTCAGTTGGGAGGGAGGAAGATCCTGTGTCGAGAATGTGAACATGTCCCAGGGTGGGAGTTTGGGTTACATATCCTCCCCCCTTTCATCTGACATCAGCGCTCAAGTTAGCTTCTGCGGTCAGGGGCCATCAAAACTGGATCACGGATGCCGTGGGAGCAGAATCAATAGAGTGCAGAAGCCGGGCCAACGTGAGACACACTGGATTGATGCACCTGGCCTTCGCGGTGCCACAGCCATTTATCCTAAGTAATTGACAAAGATAACTCAAAGATGTCACAGTGATTGGTAGCTGTCCGTTCCGGTGCGCGTCAAACTCTGCAGTCAGAAATTTGCTAAAGGGTCCGACGTTAGAGGCTATTAAAGAGGGGCTTTGTGAGCATGCTGGCCTTTAGTGCAGCTCATTTCTTCATGCACAGAGTGTACTGACAACCCGACAGGCCTTGGGCTCAGCGGGAGCCTGGCATATTTGTTACGGTCTCAAAAATACTGAAACTGAAAGCCGTAATTACAAACAGAATTTTCACCCTGGATTGAATAGAAAGAAGAAAGAAACATATCAGAAAGTAAATATTTCACATGTTCAATGGGTATGAGAAACAGAGGCTGCTGGTAGAATTTAATCATTACTTATCATCTCTGAAGTCAAGCACATACTATTTATCCACAAAAAAATGAACGGTGAGGTTGGAAGCTATCAGTGTGGTTTGTGTCTGTGTGGTAGTTCATCAAGCAACTTTACACAAAAACTATCAGCTCCAGTTTGATAAAATAAATGAAGAGGCAAAAAAACACTATTCAGTTAAGCTAAACTTGACTAAACTTGAAGAATCTTTTTAGAAAAAGCCTGCGGGGGTTAACTGCTTCTTGCAGGGCTCTGGTTTGCTGTTTTCTTCTTGCATCATCTGGTCCTGTGTTTCTCTTGTTTGTCTTTTCTTATCTATAATCAACTCTTAGCAAAGTTCACCTGCCTGTAGTCTGTTTGGGTCCTACCTCTTTGCTTTCAACTGAGGATTACAACACACCCTAAGAGAGACAAATATCTATAAATTTTCTATCCATTTTTATCCTCTTGAGCCTGTCCAAGAGGTTTAATACACCCTGGACAGGTCAACAGTGCATCAAAGGGGATGGGTAAGTTAGAGGAAACCCAGAACACCCTCAGGGAGAGCATGCAAACTCTACACAGTAAGGCCAAGACCAAACTTTGAACCGGGAAAACTGGGTTCTCTGTAATTCTAACACTTGTGGACATTTAAGACTGACAAATTAACAACAAGTAAAATCTTAAAGAATGAGTTAGGGCCTAAAGAATCTCTCGATCTCGTTATTAAGGATAGAGAGAGAGATCTTCCTTCTGGGGAGGTGGTAAGCCTTAATGTCTGTTGTCTTCTCTGATCTATTGATCTATCTTTGGTCTAATTGTCTCCTACAGTATATGGTCATGGCATTCTGGATAGTGAACAAAAGACTATTGTGAAGACTAGCAGCTGAAATGAGCTTCCTTTGGAGCTCCTCTCTAAGCCTGAGAGGTCGGATGGGGGGATCACACATCTGGAGGGAACTTGGTGCTCCTCTGTCTTGAAAGCTGAGGTGGTTTGGACATCTGATTGGGACGTTTCTGAGCATGTCCTACTTGGAGGAGAAGACCCCAGGGCAGACCCATAATCCGCCAAAGGGATTATCCTTTTTGGCTTGAGAACACCTTGGAATCCCCAAGAGAAGCTGTGGAGTGTCACTGGGGGAAAGGATGTCTGGGTCTCCATCCTGAGCCAGTTGCCTCCACAGTGGATGGATGGATGGATGGATGGATGGATGGATGGATGGATGGATGGATGGATGGATGGATGGATGGATGGATGGA
>JBBDHI010000024.1:4971567-4981932 GCA_037177115.1 Craterocephalus stercusmuscarum
ATCTTTCCCATAACACATGCATCCTCCACTGGATTTATTCATTTATTACGTGGAAGTGATTCAAGATAAGGTTTACAACATGTCACGCGTGCAGCTTTACATATTAAGTGGATGAAGTGCTGCAGCAAAGCATAAAACAAGCTAGACTAAAATGTATCAGACATATTATCAAAAAGATTTAGAAACCTGAGAATGGAGCCTGGCTTTAGTATGATGCTGGCATTAAATATGTATAAACCCTCCGTAGTGTCTATGTATGTGTTGTTTTAGAATCTGAAACCTGAGATAAAAGGTAAATGCCACTTTCTTACTTGTGGCTTGTCAGAACTGTCTTAATTCTTGGTGTCAAAGATTCAACAAGGCATTGGAAACAACCTGCAGAGATTTTGCTCCATATTGACGTGGTATTAAGCAGTTTCTGCACATCCATGATGACAGACTGGAGTACAGTGAAATCATCGATGATCTGAGCTTTGTGACGTGATGCATTATCCTGCTGGAAGTAGCCATCAGAAGATGCTCCACTGTGCTCATAAAGGGATACAAATTGTTACGAATTTATCGTTTCCGGTTCAGCTGATCAGCTATTTGTGTTGACAAGTGTCCGACCTGATGTGCCGAATAAAGTGGCCGATGAGTGTACAGTATGTATACGCAAGGATGTTTATTTGTATAACACATTTCGTGTAAATGACAATTCACTGAGTATATCCTCCACTGCAGTCATGATGAAAGCCAGCCAGGCATATTGACCCTGAGGCCACCTGCTCTACGCCACATCGTAACCCTGGACTGATTTAATCCAACGTATGGCTGAATACCTGAGCGGGGAAAATGCTGTGATGAGGGTTCAGAAGCCACATTGTGCAACATATGCTATCTCTGTGTGCATGGCTGTCAAGTCAGCTTGATACTGGTTTTCAGTCCAAGATCCACTTAGCATTTATTCATTTATAATTCATGACCACATCCGGTGCATTAAAGCTGTGTTAAATCAAGCAGAACTGCACCAAACTCCTCTGAATGCGCGGAGGAGAAAATGCTCTCAACTGATGATGAAGATTTTCTTAATAGTTTGTCTAAAGTATTCGTTTATTCTACAGATTGTAAAGTTACCGTTCTTTACACATCATTAGGATTAATCAAAGAGAGCATAAATGAGGTAATGAAGTTCAAATCAAGCTGTGAGACCCGCTGCAGTAAAACAGCATGAGGGCCCTCAGCATCCTGGCTAAATGTGTCACTGCCACCTTCAGTGGATGAAGAATAGGAAATATGGGGGTAGGGATTGGGGAGTGATGAAATGGAGACATGAATAGCCAGCACCTAAAATGGCTGAATAAACAGGAGGAAATCTAGGTCGGTCTGTCTCTCCCACTTCAAGTAACACTGAGGCAAGTGCTCTACTTCTTTACTGCTTTGGACACTTTCAGGCCAAGTGTGTCGTCAAACCCCCCCTTCGCCTTGATAATGAAAAAGATTATTAGGTAATATTTACGAACTACAGACTTATAGTAACTTTGAATTCACATCTGCAGGCATCATGCTTGCTTGTTTGTCCTTCCCTGTCAATTATTCTCCATAATTATTTTCCCTCACCGTTACAAAAAGACATTATTTTTCATGAAATTAATTGGCCCAACAGTAATAAGGCACCAGCCATTTTTTAAAGGCAATTTTCTTTTCCCTAATATGAAACCGCTAAAAGATAAGTGCATATCAAAGGCTCAGCAGATAGCACTCATTGCTGCGCCCCTCTCACAAAATTAACAGGGCTGCCTGCAGAGAGAGGCATGAAATTTAGGTGATTGGAATGCAAGGAGACGCCAATGTAATTCTGAGAAACGCCATTAACGTTAATCAGGAGCTCCATATGATTGATTATGCTGATGCTTTCTTGCATGTTGGGGGCTTTGTGTGCATGCTGATGCATGTCGGCTGTTGTAAGCATGTCCAAATGCACAATCTAAGAGTGTGATGAGTTTACCACTTTGCCTGTTTGTTGCTTCAATTCAGAATTAAAATTTCTGGGGAGGTAAGATCATAGGGCTGGCTCATGAGTGCTTCAGCGGGACAAAAGCAAAGACAAAATCCTGCTTGGTCCTCTAAAAGTAGCAGTATGAACTAAAGATAAATATGTACTGTACTCATACAGGATTTTATGTATCAGGTGATGATTAAAAACAATCTTGTGTTTCTTATCGGGTCCTAAGATGATGAACAAAAACCCATGACACATTACACAGTGTCATCATTTAACACCAAAAATTATGCAAAATGTGTTTCCTGGCTGAGGATTCAGTTAGGTGTTAACTTAATGGCAAGGAGGAAAGACAATGTTCTTAGAGAAGCAATTGTTGCTGCACATCAATCTGGGAATAGTTAAAGGGCCATTTCAAAACAATCTGGAGTTCATCTTTCTATAGTAAGAAAGACCAATCGTAATATTTTCCCAGTACTCTATTGTCCATTTCTATTGTAAGGTGTTGGAAACAGATGCTGATTGAACATCCAAGTAAGAAACCCTTAATGTTAGACATTGCAATGCTCAGAGATTTAGTAAAAAAAAAAAAAAAGCAACACGTTTCCATCAGTGGGTCTCAGTTAGTCCTGCTTTTATCTTATTCTTCCATCAGGATTCAAATCTTACCAATCTAGATAGATAAGATGGCATTGTGTGAAGCTCCTGTTTGGTAAGGCTCAGGAGCTTCACAGTGCAATCCTTTGATTGGTTGAAAGAGTCATCACTTCCTTGTGAGTCGAGTCAAAGAACAAAGTGGCAACAGCTCTTTGTTGACTTTTTGTTGTTTAAAGCGACATGCCAAGTTGAAAGAACACAGACTGCTGGATGTCCACCATTCTCCTCCTTTGCTTCTGTCACATTCTTCCTCAGACATCATGCTATAGATGCTGGTGCATCTATATATCCGACCAATACAGAACCTGCCAGGTAAGTGTATGGCTGGTTAGAAACACTACGGAGATCAGGATTCACCAAACCAAAGCATCATGCAGTGACCCAGATCTTCTGCTGGAAATGGGGCTTTTGACTCTACAAGCATCAGGGTGTTGATTGTTGAACGTTACTGACAGTCCGAATAAAAAAAGGATGGTTTGAAAGGATTGAAAGCCTAATCTCTCTAAAAATGAACATAGTAGCACAGCTTAAATTGGCAGGGTTGCGTGTAAACAAACCACAAGACCTCTGAAACAATAACACAAGCTGGGCCTAATGTTTCAAAAAAAACACCCAGGCTCATCAACACAAACACCTTATACCACCTGTCAAGCTGTAGGTGGAAAGCTAATGATTTCAAATCATTAAGTTGACCATAAACTCCTCGATATACCAACGTATTCTGGAGTCAGATTGCCAGGCCATCTGTCTGACGGCTAAAACTTGGCAAAAACTGGGCCATGCAACGGGACAATGATCCTAAACACGGCAGCAAATTTAAAACAGAAAAAGAAAAGAATCATGTGGTTGCTTGATTAAAATGCTGCCGGGACCTTCATTAGTTCCAATTATTTCAACTACAGGTTATTCTACAAGCTTCTAATCACTATCTAGACCTATTACTATTAAGACCTTGTACTAATTGGATTACTTTTTTTTAAATGTCACAACACATAAAACCATCAACCAGAAAGAGAATAAATTTTCATTGTCTAACCCTGTGGATGGGCATTTCAGCACATATATAAAGTGATCTTTATCTATTCAGACATAAGTATGCAGAGGTTCACCAGGAGCATATAACAGTATACTGGAGAAAATGAGAAATAGAGTATCTGTCTTGTCTCTGTGTTAAATGTCATAGTTCCTCTGAAAGGTCGGTTTCTGGTTGGCCTGAGCCTCTGCTACTGAACATGACAGCAGGAGACTCACAGGCGTGTAAAATATAAATAAAAAATCACAAACACATGGGATTAGGTGACCCTGATCTGATTTAGATTCACCTTTAAGTTTAAATTTCTTTCCTTCTTATTTGAAGCAATGTTTGATTGTTTTCATAGACTAGGTTAGAAGGAATTTGTCCAGGGTGTACCTGGCCCTGGTCTGCTACCCAGCGACCCCGAAATGGATTGAGCGGCATAGAAAATGGATGGATGGATGGATGGATGGATGGATGGATGGATGGATAATTGAGAAGGAGCTGTTGTTAAGAAAGCAAAATGTACTGTGAAAAACCAGCTGATGGTAATCTGTATAGAAATGGAAAAACTATGACAGATGACTCATTCCAGCCCCTACATAAGATCTAAACCATCTTCATCAGCAAGACAAGAGAAAAGCCACAGAAATCATACCACCTGCTCCTGCTTCTTACCCCATCTGTTTGCCTCTGCAGAGCAAACACTACTCTGCTCAAGTGCTCCTCCTATCATCCCCATTCTACTGCCCCACTAACAAAAACTGCCCACCCACCATCATCTTCTGCCTTCCAACCAAAGCTGGATAGAAACCCGGTGCTGCCTCCTTTCCGCCAGATGTTGTGAGGATTCTGGGCCTCTGGGTTTATCTGTTAGGAAAGCGTCCTTACACTGCTGCCCCTGAAGGGAGATTAGACACACCGCTCTGACTCTGAGTACCTCTATCTGCCTCTGTTCTCCCCCCATCTCTCTCTCCACATCTCTTCTCCCTTTGCCTTCACCGTCTCTGTCCTCTATCTCGTCTTCCATGGATGCCCGTCCTGCTATTCGTCAATGAGCGCTCTACTCAGCCAGGACTGTGGGCAAGTTACAGTAGTCAAGAGGGGACGTCTATCACACAGATGGGCCCCCGTTGTCCATTCAGCAAGACTATTGACACGGATTACAGCATTAAATTGCACATAAAACTTTCCTTTCTGCTGGATGTGACAACTATGGGAGAATTTTCTCAGCTAATGCCTTGGATGATGCCAAAAGTACATAGACATCACTGTAAATGGGTGTTGTTTTTTGGGGGTTGGTTGGTATAATTTACCCAGAATTTGTTGAGCACATGGCCAAGAGCATTCATCTACATACAACTTTAAAAAAAGGGCTCAGACAGTGGGCGGTTAGGAAATAATCACACAAATTCAAAAACCCAAATGTATCTGCATAGGGGCCATGGGCTCTGTAGGCAATATATGCTCCCATAAACTTAAGCCAAAACATGGTTTAACCTCATCCCTGCCAGCTCTACAGAGGAGTGTTCATGGTGAAATTTATAATTAGAGTGTTACCCAACATGTGCCATCCACAAGCAGAAGCATAGCCACACACGAGACGTCCTCTTGAAGGCTTTTCAGAGCAAGAAAGCATATGTAATGAGTCATGAGGTCCCTCTTCACTCCAAATGACACTAATTGCCGTCCAGGCAGAAGCCTGCTGGAAAACCGCCAACACACACGAGCAGGATGGGGGCAGTTTAACACTGGGAACACTGGAGTCACCACTTATGTTTTGCGAAATTGTGCAAAATTGCAGCATGTATGCGTATCGCAGTATAAAAAAAAGCCTTTCATCAGATGAGATGAATGCAGTATATCTGGGTGACTCTGCCTGTTTAAACCATCAAAGAAGTCCAGGAAAGTCTTGCCTTTCTCTTCTTTGGCATGTTCAAGCAAGATGTGAATGAATTAAAGATAATGTGGGATGAATTAAGTATGTGCTCTTCAGCCTTCAAACCAACTTAATCAAAGGGTTCTTGTGAAATTCAGAATGCGAGGAGTGGACGGGTCAAGAGAGCTGTGCTTAACATCTGTCATCTTTGTGCTGACTCACTGTCACTGCTACAGGGAACGGCTTTAGGGCGTGGGAGTACCGCTTTTACGCACACAACTGGCAATTTCTGTGTTTGCTTGATGAGCTTTGGCCCTGTTTCACTCAAATGTGCACATATTACCACAATCTTCCGAGAAGCTTGACTGAAATGTTATCGTTCTTATATTGCTTGCATTGAAATAGTCTATTTTTGGTTCCTTTAACGGTCAAAATCGGTGCAGCATTGGCAGAGATACATGGACTTTGAGCTTTTCAAAGTTATTTTGAACCTGCTTTAAGCTTCTTGAAAAGATTTGGGTGTGTATTTTATCATTCCATACAGTACTTATAAATGTTACACTTTTAACTGTTAGATTAAATAGCTGATAATCTAAATAGTTGGCTATGTAATTGGAACATAATGTAGGTAACTGAAAACACACCAGCACACTGTGAAGGTTGAGCTCACTTGACCCTCACAAAGATTGTAGCTATCTATGCATACTGAAGATTCAATTGGAGGCAGATGATTGAGGACTACAGTCTGGAAGCTGAGCCTGGGCCTTTCAGCTCAAGGCAAACAGAGAATAAATGGAATGTGGGAGAACACTGGTTTATTTAATAAATACAACAAATACACAATCAGATTTGAAGACCTTTGTTACTAATGGAGATGCACTAGTCTCGAGGGGTTGTTTTCTTCAGGGTGGTAATTAGCTTGCTGGCTGAATTCTGTGCAAAAGTCACCCCTCATTTCTTTCTATGACATCCAGAAAACAGGACATAAGATCCATAGTTTTTTTTTCATATAAAGAAAGATGACCAGAGCTTGAACCCTCTGAGACTGTCTTTAGGCAGTCTTCAGGGTAAGCGTTGCCATTGCTTTTGGGATTATTACATCCTTAACTGTGATTGGATTAATGGTTCTCTGACAATATTTCCAACATCCCTGGTTGAAGTAGGACACCAGACCAAGGAACTGATTACGCTTCTCTGAGTAGATGGATCCAATAACTATTTTAAATTCATCTTTTTGGTGAAAAAAAATACCGTCTTAGATCTGCCAAAATGTCTTTTTTTAATTTTTTAGACGATTTAACTAAAGAAATGAAAACAATGCATTAATGTGACAGGCTGCTGGTTGCTTAAGAAACAAAAATAGACATTTTACTCATGTAAAAGCACAGGACTGAAAATTAGTAAAAGGAAAAAAACAAAACGAAAAATTATTATTATTATTATCCAAAAATAAATAAATAAAGAAAAATTGGGAGACCTTCAACAATCGTAAAAGTATAGCTAAAAACCAAGAACCAAGTCTGCATGCATGCACAGAGCGCACTGAGGATTGGTTCATAACCTTTAGACAATGACAGATAATAGAGTGTCCTGCATTTGCTGAGTGGATTTTATATCATTATAATTACTGTGTACATTATCTAAATTTGCATTGTAACTGGGCACAAATTAACACAGTGAAGATCCAGTCGCTGCCGTTCTGTTATAGGAAGCATAAAGTAGCCGCTAATGCAAATACTCTGGCAAATTGCATTTTTCTGTTGAATGTATGTAGAGGAAGCGCACTGCAGCATAAATACTAAATTACTTTGGTGAGTTTATAAGTGTGCCCACATATATAAATCCATTTGCAGTCTCATTTCTGTGGAAAAAATTCACAGAACTCAAACTCACAAGCAAAAAGCTACCAGAGTAATTCTTTCTAAATTAGTATGAAGTATTACAATCTTTTATAACCTTACACAAACAACTTAAGGGCAATGCAGCTGGGCAAGTTAACAGTTTCTTTAAAGCTCTAATTCAGCTTATCTGGCTGTATTCATAAATTAAGTCTGTCTTCCACTTCATAAAACATATTCAACACTATATGTTTTCGGTAAAACAGATTAAAAATGTATCGTCCTTTTCAATCATTTTCCTAGAAGATTTCATTTTAAATATCTGTACATTGGCCATTAGAAGAAACATCGGTCCTTACTCCATATTGACATGATAGTGCCACACAGTTGCTGCAGATATGTCTGCTGCACATCTCCTGTTACACCACAACCCAAAGATGCTTTGATGGGAGTGGGAGTGGATATACACCTATACAGTATAACACAAAGATAAATCCATGGCACGCCTGTTAAGAAAACTGGAACTGAATATTAAAATTGAGTGAAACTTTAACAAAGTACAACCAAAATCCAGTCAGGATGATGTTTTTATTCCAAGTAATAGCTCAGTAAAGGAAGCGTTTTAGCTATCTATTCTCCTTTGATTTCCCTGGTGATCCTGATCCTTGCAGTGAACCTTTTGAAAAACCCATAAACCAGAAAGAAGTTGACACACATGCACTTACACACTATGGAGTCACCTGGTGTATGTCATTGGGACAAAAAAGTCACAAACCTATTGATCGCTATCTATGCTCAATCACATTGCATTATATTGGAGGTTATGACCTCTATGGAGCCTCCTTTGGCCTGACAGGAAATGTATCTTTGTGTGTGTGTGTACTGTACGTGTGTGTGCTGCGGCACAGACTGAGACCTTTGTAAAACTGGATCTTACACTAAAAATAGAAAATATACTTTATACTACAACGAAAGGACAGAGGAAGTGGCTATGGGCGATGCAGGAGCAGACGAAGGGATGTGGGGATGGAAGACTTGGCTGTCATGTCCTTGGCTGTCTGCCTTACTGCCTGCCCAGAACGTTGGAGGATCAATAAAACTATGACATGCACTCAATAACCTTCAGTGCTTAGAATAATTCTTTAGAAGAGCCATCAGATAGGAAATATCTTTTACGACTATAGATTGGTGTTGTGATGATTCCAGCCATTTCTTTTCATTTTTTTATTATAAAGAAGTGATATAGTCATTTTCCCCTGTCTTGTCAATAGAGCTTTGTCATGCTGAGAGTCAATAATGGGAGGATTAAATAAATACAAACTCACACTCGGTAAAATAGCTCTCTTTCAATACTCCGTCTGTGAAAGAGCCTCGCTCTCAAATTTGATCCCCACGTTTTTTTTCATCAGTGCCAAGGAGGAAAAAAAAATCCAACTTCTTCCTGCTCTTTTTTTTAAACCAGCAGGTGCTTAATCCTTAATGAATACATCTGCACTGTGCGTGTGCGGTGGTGCGTGAGCGCGCACGAAAGAGCCAATCTGCCACACCGTCAGTTGGCATTGAAGACAGATTTTTTCCGCTAGATTTATTTTCTAATGTTGACGTTTATCACTTGAGCAGACCCGCAATCCATCATCCCCCTCCTCCTCTTCGATAATCTGAAGGGGAGTCAGTTTGCTAAAATCGCACTTTGAGTTGGCTTTCCTTTCCCTCTCTCCTACTCTGACTCAATGTCTGACTCGTTGGCGGTTCAGGTAAGAGGCTGTCACAGGGTAGCGCCGAACCTTGCGGGAGGATTTAGCGGTAGCCTTTGGAGTTGACATGGCAGCTGGCCTTGCACATGAGATACACCTCCACCACTTCCAAATCCGTCTGATCTTTCATTTGGTCTTCATCACAAGCTATCCCTCTCATCACTCAAGCACACATAGCATTAAGTCCATTGCTGGATAGAGGGGGGAAAATGTGATGGCACTATCTGGTGGGGAGCTTTGATCTCAGTGAGCATCTGTCTCCAGATGATATAGTTCTGCTACTTCCAGACAGACTTATTTGTTGTTGGGTTATATGGCGGGGCCATGAGTTCAGGCAATACTCTGGACATTTTCACATGTAGTTTCTACTGTCATGTCAAAGAACCGGTCATTATAGGGAAGCCAGAAGCCTAATCTCCCATCTGCTGCAGCCCCAGATTTCTGCAGCAGCCTTTTTCAGCCTTCTTTACTCTGCAGGCATAAGCATTAAACATTACCAGTCACAAATTCCACATCAAGCATCATAGACGACTGTTGACATATTTTTAGACCATACATTGCAGATTTACCCAGGGTTCATGTAAGAGAAGGGCTTATAATAACCAGCTAGTCACAAATTTTAGCTTTTGAATGGAATGGGAAATAGTAAACACCTGGGTGCAGATGTGTGTTTTTGTGCCATGGCTGCTGTACTCTGGGCTGTGAGAGGCGGTCCAGTTCTGTTTTTCAGTGGTCTCATGAGGACCTGACAGCAACAATATACAGAAAAGAAAAAGAGACAGGATTGAGAGATGAGACTGTTTTGGATGACAGCTGGCTCCGGGTCACACTGCACGGTCTGACGTCTGCAGTCCAGGCAAAATGAGAAAGGAACGCAAATTGTGATTATTAGAAATAATGGTTCAGATGAAGCGCAAGTTCTTCCCTTCAAGTAACCGTACAGGGATGTCCCTCGGGGGCTGTGGTAGTTAATTAACTAAACTTTGGTTGTTAGTAGTTTTGGTTTTTTGCCCTTTGAGCATTGAGGGTACTCATGCTACTTCCAGAGGCAAATGATGTAAAAAGTAAAACTCCTAAATATTCATTTTTAACATTATCAGTGGGTTTTGTTTTTCCATCTAAGTAGTTTCAGTTCTGGTCTGGAGCCAGATCTCAACTCAAACAGTTCTTTCTGTTCGGCTTGTTGCAACATTGGCTTAACCCCAGAAAAACTGGTGTTACAATTATATATATATATATAT
>JBBDHI010000024.1:4989131-4999692 GCA_037177115.1 Craterocephalus stercusmuscarum
TTCAGGCAGGTTTATTTAATCAATTCTTTACAAAGATTCATGATAATCACTGAAAAATTTGCTCTAAATGTATAGTTTAATGTGGTTGTGTATGAATCTTTTTTTTACAACCTCATATGACTTGAATAAGTTAAATATATCCAAGTTATTACTAGAATTTTTTTTAAAGGAAATACTGTATGTTATTACTTTTCATTTAATATCCAGAAAACGTTTAGAGACTCTAGAGTCAACGTACAACCACCTGCTGATGAAGCACTGTTAGAAGCTTTCATCAAGGTATAAATTGAATTAATTACTCTGTCTCGTATGTTTATGGCAACAACCAAGACCCTGAAGACGCAGTTCACAAGTTGAGTGTGTTAGCCTGTGTGTGATATATCCTGAGTGATCTTCACTCCCGTGGTGAGAAACCGTGTGACTCACATCCAACACACACTGTAGCCTCTGTGCGTATAAGCTTTAATCCATAATATCAACCTCATTGCTAATCACTGTTACCACAAAACCTCATTTTAAATCATCTTACACTAAAAGGTCAGCTGTGATATGAAGAAGCTTAATGAAGCTGCTTCAGATTTTTACATTTGTATTAAGTTAGCACAGCTGGGACTGTGTTGTGGAGTGCGGCTCTGCATTCAGATTGAGCGAAGGTGGAAATGAGATACCCGCAGTAGCGAAACGTCCTGCTCACCTCTGCAAATTGCCCCAAATTGCCCCCTACGATTTCGAGCCAAGCGTGCAGTTGTTCTTAGCAGCTCAAATGTAAACACTGCAATCAGCATTTTAATTCATGATTACCAAACAAGCCGTAAGCTAATCACGCGGGAGAGATAATGAGGAAAAGCAAAGATGAGAGCAAGAATAGGAAGAGAGAGTGTGATTAGCTCTTGCCAGGAATGTGGGTTTTTCTCTGCGCTTTGGGCTCCGCATGAAAAAACTGAAATTAATTTTCTTTCTTCCTTTGTTTTGTAAACTGCAAATCCAGGTTATTTAAGTCCAAATCAAGGCGCGTAAAAGATCTGTTAATATTCTTAGTGAAGTTTTTACTGAGAGTAAGGTTAGAGTTTTTATAAAATATCCACAGTACGACTAAAACTGTTTGTTATTTTCCTTTTTTTTTCAATCTTCTGTGTCATCTGTTCATCTGTTAAAGATCTTTAAACGCGACTATCACAGCTGTGGCGTGTCGATGCTGGAGCAGCGACTGAATCATTAGGCTCAGGTGATAGCCCTGGGGCCGGGAAGACCTTTGGTTAGACATATATTCAGAATTGACAGGCGTAATGCCTTTAACCTTTTCCTCCAGATTCATTACTGAACGCAAACTGCTGACAGCGAAGACCTGATGCCTGTCATTAGGAATTATTATTTCATGGCATTTCAGTGAAGTCAGGAATCTCAGCTCATTTCAAAGCCTCTCCAAACATAGATCTTCCACAGACAGCAGAGTTGTTTTAGCTGCAAATTAGACTACACCCCTATGGCACTAACCTTCCCTTTTATATTCCCTGAACTACAGAGCCGTGTAGATTAATGCAGGGGCAAATGATAATGCTTCCACCAAATAATGACAAATATTAGAACTAATCTTTGCTCAACTAAATATTCAATCAAGGCCTAATGAATTATTTACTGTTTACCTGTAATCCAGCCCTCCTCATTTGATTTCTGCTCAAGCGTAATTGCGGAACAAAGGACTTGTTTGGATTTTTGCCACTTATTTCGCAGTCTGAGGCTACAGTCACTATAAATATTAAATGTAAACCCTTTTATTTCTTTGTACAGGCTTGGCTGTCAAAAAACCTTTTGAAATATTAGCAGCGTTGCCTTCCTCGTGCAGATTAACGAGGCTACACCAACTTCACTACATGCTGGTTGAATGGATGAACTGGTGAATTCTCCAGTTGCTTTTCCCCCATTAATAAATGCATCAGCGCATGAGAGCGGAGGAATGAAGACATTCACCGCTCCAGCACTTGCAGCCAGATTATGGGAAATATCTTGCTTAGCAAGCTGTGCCGTGGTATCTGAAATGCAGAATTAAAAATGCATTCCTTCCTTCAGAGGCTTTCGCAATTACCAATTCAGTTGTACACGGGGGGAGGCGTTTTTTCCCACTTCGCCCACACAATTTACTGTACATCTTTATCATTCCCCCCTCTATTCATGCCATTCAACTTCCTGTCTCACCTAAACACGCATGCAAACACACACTCGTCTTCCTTTATACTGTAAAGACTGCTTGTTGTTGGCGCCCGTCTTTGCCGAGCAGATGGCGGTTTTTCTGCGCCACATGGCCGGCACTCAGGAGACGAGGGGAGCTCTTTAAGAAGAAAAATACTTTCAATCTGCTTCAGCAACTGTAACCCCTCCCCATCCTCGCATCTTTTTTTTTTTCGCGGTGTCAGCAGCAACTCTTCCAATCCCCGAGTCGTCAAACCCGCGCTGCAGTGATTTGACACCCCGCATTTATCCGTTGCGCATGTTGATTATGTTAATACGTAATGCTTGTGTGAACAAGTCAGATACAAAGGTCACGGTGTGAGATTATTAAGATGTTGCATGGGTGCACGATCCGCCGGCCAGAAAACCCAACTCACACTGGCCTTTCGTCTATCATGTTTCTCCTACATGAGGGGGGAAAACACTCGATGTATCAGGAGGTGCATTCATTATTCATCCTGAGTGTTGGTAAGAGGAGAGGTTAACTAGATGGGTGAAACTTAGCTGGACAGGGGTGAGTTATGTGTTTGTTTTCCTTTTCAAATTGCATCTTTTGTTTAGATTAGTTTGAACATGCTGGATCGGATTCAGCCCGAGGCTTGCCTGGAGAAAACAAAAGATTCAGAGTGTGAAGCACTTGACTGCTTCCAGAGGGTTAAAAAACATAATACGTACAATGTGGAGCATGATGTAATCTCCCAGACGCGGGGCGCTGTCGATGCGGACGAGGATGCCGTCTTTGATGGTGGTGCTGAAGCCTACGGCCAGCCGGTCCGTCCGTGTGCTCGGCCTCTCGTTGTTGGGCCACGTGTACATGATCAGACCTCCTCCTTTGCCGAAGATGTAGGTGGTGCCAGCTGTGGTAAACAAAGAGGTGGAGGGAAGCAGCATGGTTTATATGGGTCATGAGAATATTTGAAACGTGACCATATTTCTAATACAACTACTGGATGTTGGAGTTTTCCCAAAATGTTCCTTACCAGCAACTCAGTTATTATTTTATCAAAAAAAAAGATTTATGAGCTTTTTATTGATTGATTCAATGATGATGTTCTGACATCTGTAAACAAAACCAGACCCCAAACTCCTCCATAAAGCAAGTGAAACCGTTTCCCATCCACATCCCCGCTTCTACAATGCAACTGTGCCAAGTTTTATTTTAGGATTTTAAAAATATTCAGCTACAACCACCTTTTGGATTGAAGTCAGCACCTACCCTGATTTCATCCCTGGCCTATGCAGATCTTAAATATAGCCCCCTTCCAGGGAATAAGAGCCAATATGGCCAGGATGGGATAAGTCTCCCAATCCTCATGTATTATATATGAGACCTGCAACCAAAGAACAAAGGTTGGCACAAGAAAGGAGAGACGAGAGGTGGAGAGAGCTGGGCGCAGAGATCGAAGAACTTTCTCTGGGTTTAATTTGACAAACACAGTGTAGAAAAAGGACCTCTGTAAAAGTAGTGGAAGAGAAGGATGGCAGATCGTTTTGCTCTTACATCAGCCTTTATGCAGATCTGCATCAGATTAGAGCCCCTGATTGGACCAAGCTTTGCCCTGAGCCACAGAAGCTCAGAAAACTGTTTGATTTCTATTTTTAGAAAAGAAACCAAAGTTTCATTATTTTGTCACAGGGTTGGATTTAATTTTTTCACTTCTGAATGTTCCCTAAGGTGTGTCAGAATTAAGTCACTGAATCCTTGAGCCGCTTAGCCATCTCCTTCACGTTTAGGCAAAGATAATCGAGAGATCAAAGCCATTAGACCTACAGCAGATACACAAGTGGATGAATCAGTACGGGAGGCAAAACCGACTCCTGTGGCCCGGAGAGAGTGGAAAAGCTTCGCCACATGCCATTCATCCGGGGATTGCTAATGAAATCTCAGACTTCTTGCATCAAAATATTCTTTTTTTGCCTCCATAACCATTCTCTATCTTCCCTCTCACCTCCCAAAGCCTCAGCATTCCCATTCACTTCCTCTCTAAGTCACCTGAACATCTGTTTAGCTATGTGATGGGTGCCCAGCTGTCTCGCTGTTTCCCCTACGAAGCGGCCGACAATCTGCTCTGTGGTCCATAATACTCTGGAGACTGCGGGAACATATGGATGAGAGGGCCTATGGGAGAAGGACGGACAGTAATGGCCAGATGAGCATCTCTATTTTGCCTTCAGGCACAAAAAACAGGTCTTGTTTTTACACAGCTCAGGTGTCAGCACACCACCGACTCGTGTTGTGCTTCTGACATGAAAAATATCCACGCAGGTGATGCATTTTAGGCCCAGAACAACTGTTTCCCTTCCTGTTGGTAATCACAAATTGATGGATCCATTTTTAGATCGGAGTCTTTTTGTCCTTAAGAGCAGAAACAATGAAATCGGTCATGACTCTGCAACAAATGAAGCCAACAAGGGTCTCCTCGTCAGTGACATTGCATCAGTAAACAGGCAGCGATGCCACAATGGCGACAGACTGCAGTCTTCAGGCAGGATCCGGTCCTGTTGTCTCCAAGTTTTTCCTCACGAAAAGAGTTGAGGCAGACTTGGGATCAGTTTCCCTGACAAACGAGCAAACTTTGCCTATCTAATCTAACACATACACTTTTTTTTTCTCCCCTCTCTTTTTCTTGAGGGGATGACGATGATGAGCGGCAAAGATACAAGCACCCCAGGGAGCCAATTATCACATTGAGGAGATTTGCTTAGTGTTTCAAGAAGACAATGTTCGGCATGAAACTCGCGCAGGCAGCTGCGCTTGTCGTCTGACGTGTGTAACCACAATTCTGCACTAATGCCCATCATGATGATCCCGAAAAGAAAAAAAAAAAGAGAAAATCAACACGCAAACGTGTGCGAGAAGCCACAATGCCTTCTCACATAAGGTTTCACACAAGTGGGTGATTATGTGCACACGTACAGAGAAGACGGAGAACCCGCGATCCTCGATTATGTAGCACGTTTCCCTGAACAACCTGCTGGGCCCAGACTGCTCCGGCTGTGCTTCTGCACAGAGAGGAAGTCCACAGCATATCAATTTATGCTGTCGCTGCATGCAGAAGTACTAAATAAGGCTTCTTCTCGAGCCCTCGTGTAAAGATTTAAACAAGGATGAAGAATTAAAACTGACTTCTGTCAGTGTTGCAGTCTCACGAAAGGAAGCAAGGTCGTAAGCTCCACTTTAGTAACCTCACTGCAACAAGGTTTCTCTACTCGGAGCCCCAGTGTAATTACTTTTTACTGATTACGCAAGGAGTTTAATTAAAGCACGAGGGGAAGTGATGGCATATTTTAAGATTTCTAGCATATTTTAGCATGAAATCCCTCAATTACCTTGGTTAAGTTCTCTTCAGTTGTTAACCTGGGCCTCGGACACTTAATAGACAATGATCTTGGAAAATGTGCTTCAATTTGAAAGCAAAGTTCCAGCATAAAAATTAATAAAATCTAATTTGTTGCATTGGTTTTTTAACAATAAAATCTCCATGAGCGGTACGATGACACCCACAGGCTAAAAAGCATCATTTTGTCATTTTGGACGGGGCACTCTGAAATTCCAGTCAACAAAAATCTGCATAAAAGTGCATTACACAAATCTTTCTGTGCTGCATTTGTATCAACAACAACAGGGAATCATCCTTTTTGTGGAAAGATTGAAGAAAGATTGGGACACATAAGAAAAGCTGAAATACAAACTATCGTAGCAAATTTGGGGACAACATTTATCTTGAGCGGAAGGAAAATGGCTGAACAGCTGTAAAGGAAAAGACCTAAGAGAAACTGAACTGATCATTTTGGTTGTCAGAGCACTTTTACTTGCAGCACTTTAGGCAGAAGACATCGTTATATGTTAACCTCATTATAAACATTATTGTTCACAGCCTCCTTGTGTTCTATGGTTGTTATTAGGATTCCAATAGGGGGTACATTACAGAACTCAAATTTGTAGGATAAATAAGACAATAAACATGGGGACAACAGACCATAGTACTAAGGAAAAAAAAATCAGCAATGATATTGTAGATGATTTAGAAGAGCCCTACAACAAGCACGTTGTCTGTTATCTTTGAACCATTTTTGTCATTTTTATCCCTGCCTTTTACAGTATCTGTCCTTACATCCACTGTTCCCAATGCTGCCCTTAGTTGTTTCTCATATTGCAGCTTAGAAGTGTGTGGCATAAATTCTTGAAAACAACCGCAATTGACACTTCAAATGCAGAAGGAAGCTGTGATAACTAAATTCAATTAAATTAAAAGCACGACTACGTTCGGCCGTAAGAGCACGTATGAAGACAAAACAGGCTAAATAAAAATCTTGACTCATGACAAGACTCAAGATGTGTGGATTGGATCAAATCCAGGATCAGAAAATGGAAGCGACACAAATCAGATTTGAAAATTGGAACAGACGATGACGTTTTTGCCAATGGGAATAAACAACAAAACAAAGAAACCGGATCTGAGCCCTTTTCACTGGTAATGTGAAAGTAGCTTCTCTCAGCTCATGGTACTTTCAATGATAGCCTAGGACCGTGGCTACTGACAGGACAGAGAAATTCTTCAGCATTAAGCATTAGAAATGATGGATTCAGTTTTCACCAGCATGGAGCCTGGTGACAAGCCAACTGCAGGGAAAATAATCATCAAAGGAATTAAATCTACTATCTAAACAGATTACTGCAAAGGATTTTATTTTGAGGGATCAGAGGGGACTTTCATCTACATCTTTGAATAATGCAACCATACTATGGCCAGTGGGTACTGGAGGAGGGCCATTTGAGATCTTCTTGTAGCACTGGGGCTCTCCATTCATTTGGGAGAAAATGCTGCAATACGGGAAGAGACATACTGTATGTATGTGTTCTAATTTTCTTTCATTAGCCTTTGATAGTTTGCAAAAGAATTTTGTAAAATGTCCCTTAAAAGCTGATGAAAAAGCAATGCTCTGCTAGTGATTCACAGAATGTGTGGCGTGACCCTGTTTAGACACAAACAGTACACGAGAGAGTACTGTAGGTCAAAGCCATAGCCTCTATTACACAGAGGTCCCCTGAGGCATGGCAGTGCAGACAGAAGGTCAGGACACCTGTCTGCAGGACAGATATGTCCTTCAGGCCATGAATTGACATTACTCAACCAGCCTGAAAACTAAAAACAAAATAACAAAAAAAGAAATTCATGCAAAGGCAGAAATCACAGAAGGTCACTGATTTCAATGCACTTAACCAGCAGGAAAAAAGAAAAGAACTTTTTAAAAAGCAGGGTTAAAGTTGAACAACGTGGCGAATCATGGCACACGCATGGAAAAATTCACATGTATTGTTTAGTATATGCACAGATTCCCCCTTTGCTCTATACATGGAAGCTTTACCAGGCAACAATGCTAGCTCTAAAACAGCTGGGGGAAAAATGAAATGAAATAAAGCAGAGCAGCTGCCACAGTGTGCATCTGTTATAACTGGGTAATTGGTTGTATTCAGACCTCACACCATGCTGAGATAAAAGCCTGTGTTTAGTCATAGCAGACTTACAGTAAAAAAAACCTGGTCTGTCTGTCCTACTGCAAAGGCAGCAACGAGGGAGCTGCTAACCCCTTAAAACCTGAGGTGCCCTCCCAACATGGGACCTGATGCTTCACTGTGTTCCTAATGGGTTTTAATGGAAGATCTATAGGAAAGCGCAGATGTGTTCATCTATGTGTTTATGGACAACCTCAAAGAAAAAGATGACACCATCAGATACCCATGAGGCACCAAACTGCAGCAGGTAGATGCTCTGAAGCCCATCTTCTATGCATACACACACACTTGGGGCCTTTCTACATAGAAACCCATGAATGTGAACTCTAGCAAGCACACACACTTCCTCTCCTTTCTCCTTGCCGGCTGTGTGTGTTGTTTATGTGCTTTTATGTCTTTCCTCTTGTTATCTCTTGGGCTTTCTGCAGTGCTGGCACCCCAGGGGATGCAGAAAGAAGACAAACACAGTTTGATGTGGTCGAATTTTTTTTTTCCGTCGGAGAATGAGAGGGAAAAAAAAGAGAGAGGGGGGGAATCGGAGAAAGAAAAAGAAAGGTTCTAAAAGGGAGATGCAAAATGTAATTGCCTCTTCAATCATGTTCAAAAAGAACTCTGTCATTACGACACTGTCCCCTGCCGTGCTTCATACATGGGGAATTATTAGCTGTGCTGTCCTTCACGCGGCTCCAATGAAGATCCATTGACAGCGGAATCAAATTGTGAGATACTGAGCTGTGTAATCACTGGGATTTATCTCCATTTTACAACCTTTTATCATTTCATAATTCATATTTCCAACTGTTGCCTTTTCCCTTTTGAGACAGTTGGAGAGAGAGAGAGAGGACTGATGATCGAACGTCGGCTCTTTTATTCTCTTCGGCTCTATCTTCAATCAGCTGCCGGTTTGAGGTTTGGTGGTAGACGGCTAAAATGCTATATATTAATGTCTGCGCGCTGCGCGTGGGATGGCAGATTTGAAATCGGATCTTGATGCAAAAACCAAACCAAATGCATGACATCGTCACCGCACACGGTGGCCGCCCGGCCCGCCTCTCGTCGGCATCGCTGAGCAAAACGCAGAATATGATTGATGAAGGGCAGTGTGTTATGAAAAATAGCTATGCAAAGAAAACAGCCAGCCTCGAATGATTTACACTGTCTGTTTCCCCGTTATAATAAGCTGGAGCATTACCACACTATATGGATTTACGCACCAAAAACCAGGGGTAATGGAAGTGGAAGAAAAAACTGAGGAGAGAGGCAGGATGGACGGAGCACAGCGAGAGAAAAGTGGAGGCTTTTTTTCTCAGGCAGCCGGAACAACATTATGATGTATGTGCAGAGCTGTAAAGTACAAGTATTGGGATTACAAAAAAAAAAAAGTCTTATTGGTTCCTTAAAACATTTGCCCAGAGCTAATGCTATTATAAACAGTTGTTTCAGACAAATGAAATTCTATGGTGGGTCTATACTGTAATTAGCTGGCGTCACATTAATATTTTGGAGGGGACCTATAAGTCCATATCAAAAAGTCACAGAAAACAATGAAATAATCAGCCATAATGGTCTAAGACGTAAATTCCTAGTCTACAAAGTGTGGACAGAGGATTGCATGACTTATTCTACATTGTATTACATTCTGACGTCGTGTTCTAACTTTATGAGCCGGAGCCCACTTACAAATGCAGCAAAGCGCCACAGAGGCCCAGCAGATTCTGCTGCTGCTGCTTGAGCTGCAAAGTAGCGCCAGCAGCCGAGATGATAAAGTCTGAGCCACTGGGCAGCAGATCCATTCACTGGGATTGAGCACTCAAACTCTAAGATGCTAGCATGCAGCAATGCCAGGGCTAGCTAAGGCCTCCATGCGGCTGCGGGGGCTAGTACTGACAGTATTGTTGAAGTTGGCTGAAGGGAAAGTGAGAAGGTGTGTGATGTGAGAACATTTCCAGCTCTTGAGGATCTTAAACGTTTTTTTTTCTGTGCCGCTTAATCCAAATGGGTGTATCTTAAACTTATTAATGGTAAATTTTTCTTACTTTTAAACTTATCACCACATTGGTCGTGAACTGCTTTCATCAACTGATTAATGATGACTCCTTTCAGAGAAACTAGCGAAGCCTAAAATGCACTGTGCTACAAATCTATTTAGTAAACTTGGCTGCATTCGGTGTTTATTTAACTTTCGGGTGACTTTGGAGAAGGTTTGTGCTGCTATTTGCATTGTTCACCATATCACTGCAACACAGGAGGACGTTTCTGTGCACAGGACTTTTTGTTCAGTGATATCTAATTTCTTTCTGGAATTAATCAGGTGTTATTCAATTCAGTTTGTTTTTCTTTCCTTTTAAACCATTTTAATTTATGTGATTAATTCAGTTTAGTCCAATTCACCCCACTTCAATCCAATCCAGTCTCATTTTGGGCTTTGTGGGTGAAACTCCCCTCCAACTTCCGTCAGCATATTGTTGGCACAGAGCCACATTAGTTTGAGTTTCACACTTCCCCTCATCCTGCTGACATTATTTGACACTTATCCAACTGCTGACACACTGATAACACTGACTTACATAGCTCATGTCTTTTTGCATTTTATTGAACATTTCCTTCATACATGAGAACAATATTTCTGGTTGAGCCCTGACTTGTTTATGTTGTCTTGGTCAATGAGACCAAAGTTCAACCACAGCACCAGTGGTTTTCATGCAAACCTTACAGTTATTTAATGAATATGATATTTGTTAATTATTTAGTTATTAAAGGTAGATTTTATTTATTTATCTTTTATCTGTTTATCTTTTATTAAAGATTTTGTATCTT
>JBBDHI010000024.1:5021063-5042130 GCA_037177115.1 Craterocephalus stercusmuscarum
GCATCTTCTAAGACCATGCAGAAGAATGTCAAATACTGCCTTCTCCTTGAGTTACAGACACACAGTATGGCTCGATCACTTGCTGGTAGCAGGCATCCAGAGCTACGTGTCACAGTTGCAGAATATTGGATGAAGGCTAGCTAGCTAACCAGCACAGCTTAAACTTTGACAGCTAGTTTCTGTATTTTGATAAGCCTGTTTTAACAGGCTATACTGCTTCAAGTTAGCAACCCCCTTTTATATTTATACAAGGTATATTCATAAGTGGTTTTGCCATTTTTTTGTGTGCAGTTTTTTTTAAAGAAAAAAAAATCTATATCAGGCTAACCTTCATTCTAGGACATGCTAATTAAACATGAGTACCAATTATCAAAAATGCTGCTTCTTTTTTTTAAGTGAGTAAATCTGCTTACGGCAGTGCCTCCATTTGGACCATATGGGGTCATTTTTTGCTGCCATGGTTTTTTGTTCAATATTTTACACATGCGATGTCCTACTACCTCAAGGTAGGTCTAACTAAACCTAAATTCTCCTGTGGGTAGTTTTGCTGTAGTTCAGCTAAAATTTCAGTAACCTATTTCTTTTTCCCCATCACAGGCATGACTTTCAAGGTTATGCATTTATGATGTGCAGTTTGTTGTTCCAACACATTTTTTGTGTTTAGCTGAGTCGGCATATGGCAGCAACTGGAAAAGCAACACTTTAGTGTCACACATTATAACAGTACATTGATGTTTTTCTTAATAATCATGCAGTTTTTAATGCCAGACCATAACCAAGTAGTTTAGCGACATGAAAATATATACTTAAAAAAGAAAAGACAGTGATGAAATACTGAAATAACTTTTCAAATGAAAGTATAATGGAAGTTGAACTGGCTCGAGACTTGTGTAGCTCCATCCTCAAACCCCAACAAAGGGATGCTTTTAAATGTGATGCAGGTATTGGAGAAACAGTGTTTCTCTGTGGAGTTACTTCCATGTCAAACAGCATGAAAAACAGTGAGAAATATGGCTGTGAACAAGAATCAGCGACAAAAAGTTTTTGCAAGATTTAACTATCAAACCTAGAGAGGATTTTCTTTTAAAATAGCTTCTCCAACACTAAGAATCACAAAGTATATCGCAGCAACCTTATTTGTACAAAATCCCCCAAAAGCACAATTTTGCTCTCAGCCGGTGATTAACCCTCATTTGTCTAAAGCTAAAGATACATTTTCATTCATTAATGATTGCCAGCCACATCTACTTTTAGGTTTTTAGCTTAAATATTGGTAAACAACAAATAATTAAATCCTATCGAGACGTTTCACGTTTAAAGTAGCCCGAGATTTAAAACGCTTCACACACATTAGCTCAGCGCTCAAAAACAAGCAAAGCAGAAACAATTGTGAACAGTGTGTGAATAAAAACTATTCTCAGGCGGTATGCTTGTTCTTGCACTGATGCAATTAGCTGAAACACTTTATGATGAATTTAACATGTGAGCTCTTCCTTCCTTTTTTTTCAATCTGGATTTTTATAAGCTTGATAAGCTCAGTGCCGCTGTCAGAATTTCAGAATTATTTGCACTCAAGATGATAACAAAATAAGGCGACAAGATAGACGGCTGGAGAGATGGAAAATGGCTAAAAGGAAGGCTTTTTGTTGGAAAACAAAGTCTGCTTAGTTTACACTGCACTGATAAGGGCAGGCGGAGGTAACTATGGAGTAAGGATCAAATGCGGTACCTAGAGGACAGCCGTAAAGAGGAGGAAAATCAATTAAATAGAGAAATAAGAGAGGGGGCAGGGAGGTTTTGCATATATATCTGTGTGCGATAGTATCATCAAGTTCACAGCACTGAATATAGAGTTGAGTAATTGAAGGTGAATGATAGAGAACAGGAAGGGGAGGTGGAAGGGGGATTCATCAGCACCAGCAGCAGTGTGTGCGTGTATCTTACAGAAGACCTCTCATACATACAGGAGATATATTTATATATGAAAAACCCTTCCACTGAGTTTATAATATGATCTGGTGGCTGCAAAGGGGTCTGACATGCCGAGCCAGACAGTACAGCGAAATATATGGGCACAATAGTTTGCCTTTCAGATCAAAATGTTTCATACGGAGAAGTCTCGCGCACACAAAGTCAGAGTCAGCATCTTCAAATAAAGCAGTAGATAATAGCTTGGCATGGTATCATTGCTGTGATTAATCCTTTGGCCTGCTTTTAAGCACTTGATAAATCAAATCAAGGAAACACCCATTTTTACTGCCCCTCCTCTCCTTACCACAAGACACACAGATATATATTCCTCCAACACACACACACACACACACACTTGCACAAGCATCCACAGAGTAATGAGCATCTAATCAATCTTACTTGGGAGGGGTGGTTGCAGTTTCATCCTGCTAGGGAAGCTGAATTGCTCCTTGCGCTCTTCATTTTGACAAATACGGGACATACATTGTTTACATCTCTGGTGCCCTGGGGGGCTTTTGGGATCCAATATGAATTATCCATATCCACTAAGTGCCCTGTAAGATAGGATGAATCACAGGATGAAATGTGCTTTAAAGTTGGTTATGTAAGCCTTGAACGAAGAAAAGGGCTACCTCCTTTTTCTCCCCCTATGTTAATCTCACCTGTTTACTTTACACTCAAAATAGCTGCAAAATAAGAGAGAATGAGGCTGACACTGGCTGCACAAAGCATGACTTATCTGAAGTTATAATTCAGAGAGAGGCCCAGTAGTTGTTCCAAAGAGACAGTACAATAAATAAAAGCTGAGGAGTGGGTGGCAAAACACTAACTCCCTCTGACCTGCACTTGTGACCTGTGATGGTACAATAACTCCCCGCAGACAGAGCGAACCACTCCACAGGGAGTGCTATGGTTGATGATGAAATATAGAGAGGTGTGAGGAGGGAAGCTTGGAAGCAGAATAATTCAAACATGACGACGTGAGCACAACCAGTGCTACTGGCATGTATGATCACCTTTGATTCAATGTTTTTAAAAATCCTTGATCAAAACCTGACCTTGTCATTTAGCGTGTCCGCAAAACATCACATTTTCAGTTGTTACCAGATGTTGCTTCCTTAAAACTCGTCTAAGCAGATCTGTTTCTGCCGGGGGTCTGTTCCTCATACCTCTCTTCTCCATACTCAGGACAGGGAACTGAATAAAAAGGAGGATTCAGTGCAGCCCGTGGGTTTTCTTAGCTCGGTAACCTTTGATGAATTGACAATAAATGAGTGAATTGGAACTGGATTGAAATTGGAGTAATTGGGTTACATCTAATCGGAATTGGCTTGTTTACTTGTCTTTACAGTGCCATCAGATGACTTGTTGTGAATTGAACAAATACATATAAAGTGGACTGAATTAAGAATAGTCTGGATCGAAACCTTTTTGAGCAGTGATCTGGATCTACCCCCCCACCTTCAAATTAAACTACAGTCTAAATTGCAACTAGTAAGTGGTGCAAACTCTCCTGTTGCACATAAGTGGGGATTTTAATCAGCATGTTCAGTGGTGGGCGGCATCTACTAGTAGGTACATGGCATCTGAATTCAAGATAAAAAAAAAAAATTCTCAGAAAAAGCTTTATGTTTTTCACTTCTTGAGTCTTGCTGCTACAGGTAGAAGTACAGGGGCAGCCCAGCATGCCGGCCCTGTCCACAGTTAAATGTGCTGAAGGGTGTATTTTCATATCAAGGTTTTCTTTTCACATTTCCTCAACTGTCTGACTACAGTTGGATTACGAGTCAAACTGTGCAAAGTCAGAACAATTTTGGTCTTCAGCTCTTTCACTAAAGCCGTTGCTACAAGAGACGTAGGTTTTGACAGCCTGCTCAGGCTTTCCAGTGTCTCTAAGCTGTGTCCATGACCATGAATACACTGTCCTCCCCAGCAAAACAAGCTGTGTGACACTTATTCTTAAAGAATAGGAAGGAAAGAGAGTCAGAAAGGGAAACAGCACGTCCCGCAGTTTGTATGTCAGGAAGCAGGGGCACAAAAGCTTGAGCTCCTCTGGTTGTTTGTCACACTTCAGATGCTTTGCCAATCCTCCTGCAACTTACAATGCACATCAGCACACAAAACATGAATTGTAGAGTACTTTCAATGACCCATCCGCTCTCCCAACCGATTCTCCCCACAGACGTCCGTTCATACAAATCTGTCACAATTGGGCCTGTGCCGGCTTTGCGTGCCCTCCTCCCGTTCTGGCTGGCAGTGTCCGTATCAGAGGTGCTAGCAAGATGATATCATGTTTCCGGCTGGCCAGCGAGCCTCTCAGCCAACCCTGGCTGTCTGTTTGCTCAGGGACTGCAGGAAGTCCCAACGCAATATCCACTCTGTGCGTCTGGGCAAGCCCATTAGCTACTTTAGCTCGGACTGGAGTGGGTTAGAGAGGCTATCCCAATCTCTTGTTTTCTGTCTGCCTCTGTGGTGCACCTCTCCATCTTTCACGTATACTCTCTCACTCGCCATCTTTCTCTTTATCCAACCGCCGCTCTGCTATCTCTTCACTCCAAATTGTTCCCTATCTCTCTTACTTATTCACAGTTTACATGGCTGCGCTTCATTCTCCCTCTGCAGTTTTCTTTTATTCCCTCTCCCGTCTCCCTCTCTGCTACGATAAACCAAAATGAAAGAGAAATACTGCTGTGGAAACATGGCAGGGCCAGAGATATTTATCCAGTCCCTTGCAGCGCAAGATGGAGAGGATTACAAATATCATACTTGCTTGGCTGTAAACATATTTATCAAGGGATGGATTATCTGTTGGTTGTTTCCAAAGAAACAGCTTTTATGTTTGTCTGGACTTTAAAATGCTCACTAGATGCTACTGTCTAAAAATTAGCTTAGCAGTTTATCTATCTTTTAACCCCTAACCCTAACCCTGTACAAAAAGCTAATTAATAATTAAGTTATAAATTTATAGCCTTGTAAAATAATCAGCTTTACTGAACTTAGATTAAAACTATGTTTAATATAATAAATATCTGGCATAATAGTTTGGCCTCTGTTCAAAAATGTACCAATAACCTCTCAGAGAATCAAAAATTAATCACTGTAGTGCTAATTACTGCCAACGTACATCCTGTAGAGACGTGCATCGTGGAGGAGGTTGATCTTTTTTTATACAGGAGGTAAATCATTCATGGTTCTCTCAAGGTCGCAGTCTGCAGAGCAAATCCATCTAATAATCTGCCTGTGTTTCAATGAAGACAACCACTGCTGGTGAACAAATGAGTCCGCTGATGCCACATCTGAGTAAAAAAAACAGAGCCCTCTGAAAGTGTTTTTTCCTCCAATGTGGAGGAGATCATAATGAGTTCGGAGCGAAGTGCATAAAAGGTGGCGAAATCCGCGGGAGTGGCCCGTTATTTAACCTCACGATGCCGCCACGAGTCAACCTCAACATGATTCATGACCTCCAGAAGGAAATCTTTGCTTTGTCTTATCTTTAGAGGCTCTGTTACCATCTCCATGGAGACAGATTGGACACAAGAACGCAGGCTTTCGAGGTAAATGTACGCAGAATCAAAATCAGGAAGAGGTAAAATAAGGATTTGCTGCAGCGGCATTTGTGAAGAGGGAACACAAAAGGGGATTTAAACTGTACATTTCTAGAGACTTGAGCCAATTTCCTCTCATTGGATTAAACAGCCACATCAAGAATGAAGCTATAATCAGTAGGGGTTGCTTCGCATTAATAATTATTTGAGGAGTAATAATGAGATTTGGTCTGCTTTGTCCTGTTTGAGCCCTGGCTAAAATTAGAAGAGCTAGAGAGCATATATGCAATCAATAAGCCACAGTAAGAATGACACGGAAGGAGGAATGAAGCTGTTTTTTGGAGTTTGTGGGGTCAGACTTCTTCGGTTCATTTGCAGAGCAAGCAGATTTAGAGGGGAGGCGGGGAGGTGGGGTACAATGGAGTAAAGAGCCCTGGATGTTTGTCTATGTTTGTGAAAGAAAAGAAATATGAGCGAAGAGAAGAGGGAGGTAAAAAGTGAGGCTGTAAGCTGAGCAGTCACAAAAGAGAGATAAAGGTCAGAATAAACAAGAAATGCAAGAAAGCAGCCTCTGCTGTGTCAATGTCACCCCATTTTCAACAAAGTTTCACACTTTTGTCTAATTTCATGTTACATTTCATCGCTTGCCTTCCCCTCCGCATCTCTGTCCTCTGTCTCTTTCCCTTCCTCTTCTTTCTTTCCTCTAGTCTGGCAGCATGAAAAACGTCCTTGTCTGCTCCAAGATGAAATGCCTGAGCTTGTGAGGGCAAAAAGAGGTGGCAGAGAAGGCAAAAAAACCTAAAATAACTGCACAATTAAGCCTCCGAACCAGCTTTTCCCATTGATTTGCTGTCCAGACAAAAAACAGGGAGCAGCAAGACACGTAGAAAAGGGGGGGGGGTGAGGGAGGAGGAGTGAGATGAGGAGAGAGGAGAAGTGAGCAAGGAATGTTTTCAAATGAGAATCCAGCTTTTCAGCCATGAAGAAAAAATGGATTCCCCCCCCCCCCTCTCTCTGTCCTTCAACCATCTTGCTCCCTCTTTCCTAACTTTATTTAAATTCCATTCTACACCCATCATGAATAGCCAGAGGGCAATATCATTTAAGTTTCCAAGAGTGCTGTATAATGGCTGCAATATATTCACGTTCTCGAGGAAGATAGAAACACAAAAACCAACAGCGCTCCTGGTTTGCTGGAGTAATTCTTGTATGTGCTACATGTGGGGTAAGTTAGCATATAGACACCACACCTGGACCAAAACATTTTACTGAGTGCTCCAATACATTTTTCATAACTTCAGCTCTGACAACAGAAATTGCTTCAAATGTGATTCAACGCTGTCAAATAGTTCTTCAAATCTTCTACAAAAAATGTTGCCGCATGAAAACAGACAACTTGAGATCCTGTGAGGTGATAGAGTCACAGTAGCGCCTTTACGAAGAGACAAAGTCTAAAGAGATGAAGGGTTGCCTCTTGTGGCTGTTTGCAGAAATGAACTCCTACTCCAAGGCATGCTTGACATCGGCATGGTTGTTAGGTACTGCATCAAGAGGGAAGGGCTGTCAGAGAGAGAGAGTGGTAAACATTATGATAATTCACTTTCCCTGGAAGAAAAAAAAGGGGGAAAGGCTACTTTTTCTTCTATTTTCTTTCACTGAACAGACATGAGTTACAGTAGTATTGTAACACAAGAAGGTGCTCCTCCTCAGGATTTCCCAAACTTTTATCCCCAGGATAACACACGCTGGTTTTCGTATCACCCCAGCTGTGTGTTACATCTGCTGCAGCTTCCTCTAAATGTAAGGTTTTGCTGGTTTTGCAATGTTCAATAATTAAGGCGATAATTTGAAAAATGTATCGCTGCATTAACGGTTGGATTTTGACAACCATAATACAAATCTCAAATTCATTTGAAAAATGTAAGCTATATAGTTTTTACAAGAACCATGAAATTATGGCAAAACTCCGATTGGGGTCCCGGCCGGAGGTTTGAAGACCACTGTCCTAGCTGACTATGCATCTGCAAGCTTTCTGAAAACATGGTTAAATATGTACAAAATGAATACAGACAGGCAGACAGACAGAGAGGGCTGTGTAGTTTTGAGAACAAATGAGCCCTTGGACGGAAGCATTTTTTACACTGGTCAAAAAACCATGCTAACACTTGCTAGCATGACTTTTTCACTTGCTAATGTTAAGAAAAGGTGGTTTGGACTACGAGAATGGGCCCATCTCACTCTTTCTTCGCTGAACATTCAAACAGTGTTTCAGAGAATGGGGAAAGGATTTAATTAGCTACCCGTTTAAACCAAGCAGGAGCCTTTGGAGAAGAAATGTGAAGCCAATGCAGAAGAGCCAAAAACTGCAGTACCCCCCTCATTCACTAGGGACTGGTTCCAAAACAGAGCGAATCCCCACAGATTCCCATGTTTAATGCCTGATACAAAAAATATTTTAAGTTTATAGGTTAATTCTACCTTCATGACAACCGGGGGGAGCACAATTTTTTAATAACTCATCTGTTTAGATGTAACTTAATCTGAAAATTCTTCTTAATTAGGGGTGTGTCCTTTTGATTGACAGGCGTCAGATATTAAGCAGAGTGGAGGAAGAGAGCTGCGCAACCGTCGTTTTTAGCTAACAGCACGCCTTAGCTTTAGCCCGTCTACCTCCATTAGCTCCCATTAGCTCCAGGCTAGCTACAGGCGGCTCAGAGTTTGATGGGTGTCAATCATCTGTCCCCATGCTCACACCCCTCCTCCTGGTGCCACCTTATTGCCCATTTATATAATTTCCAGAAGTCACGAGATGTAAAGGCCAAAATGGCGATTATTGGAATGTCCCAATGAGCCTCTTTTCAGCTCTTCATAAACCTACTGGTCATGTAGTCTTAAGGTTCGACATTCACTGGTTTAACAAGGTGTGTTTGCTGTACAAACAGCATATAGCCTAACAACATCCAAGCAATTTGGCCTCTTCTAACTTTCTCACTTTGCATGTGAATGCAGCCAAAATGCTAGCACAGATATTGTCTTTAACTTAAATTTATAGTCGTTTTATAGAAGATCATGTACTTAAAACCTAGTTTTCATTGGAGAAGTGCAGCAGCCTTGGATGTTTTACCCCTATAAGGCATTCAAATGTGCATATGACCGTAATAGATATAAATAATAATAGATAATAGATATACTGGCTGGACTTTTGTATGTATTACGTTTTTTCCACAATGTCAGTGAAAGAAAATGGGAGAGAAAAAGAGTGAAAAAAACCCCATCAAAATGTCACTGCCGATAATTTATGTAAAAAAGGGAGCTTTCATTTGAGTCACAGAGCAGGGCATTACCTCCGAAATATTTGTGACTGTACCTCTGCCTCCCTTCCTCCCTCCATTTTAACCTTCCTAGGAATTACAGTACGGCACAGGTCCATTCTGGGAGGAAGATGGTGCTGCCAAAGCCACTCTCTTCAAGGTGATCCCACATCAAACGGCCGCCACACATGCACACGTAGGCAAACAACACACACACACACACACACACACACACAGCCTTCCTTTTATTCCTCCAAAGTGCTAAGGGCAGAGCTTCAAAGCAGGTCAAAGCACTCTCACAATTGTTATTCAGTTGACTCATTCACTTTTAAACAATGTTTGATTAATTTACAGAGGAGCAGCCATATTTTTATTTTCATTCTCTGTCACCATGACCATAGTGGATCCTCACATAAAGATCCATTAGGAATGAACTCTGCTTAAAGGATTACATATAGAGAAAGCAACACAACATATCTTTATCTGACTGAAGCACTGAATAATTCATACAGTCAGTAAGATAGATATATGTATAGGAACATTGACTTCAGGCTGCTCTAGTGAACATTAAAACACACTAAGAATGGTTTGTGTCAGCTCTGTTTAATTTGTGTACACACAGCTAAAAATAACCCCAAGCGTATGCACCAATAGGGACGCAGAATGAAGTAAAATCACTACAGCCTACAGTGTTCTGTCATAGACAAAAAATAAATAAATAAACAAATAACATATTCAAATATTTTTCAGCATCCAGGATATTCTGGAACTGTGTTGGAGGATGTTGCTGACCTCTTGCACCTTGCTAAAACCAGTAAGTGGAATATTATTAAAAGGAATGCCAAAATAAATACTTGTTGTATATTCACGCTCATGACGGCCTGAAAACGTCCTGATTTACGAAGGCCTCTCCTTGTTGTGCTCCGACACAGACGCTCGCCTCTGCTTACTGGCTCTCATTAAAAGTTTGCATACACAGAGCATGCACAGAGGCAGTGTGTGAACACTTTATGACACATCCCCACCCTGCACTTGTTGTAAGTGCCTTCATATACATCTATCATCCCTGCATGTTTTCTCCCGAGGTCTCCTCTAATTTTATAATTACAGTCACGCCAAAAATCCAGGGTCAGTGTGTTACGGCTGCATTGTAAACAGGCAGCACACACACACAAGTGCACACAAAAGTCTCTTAATCTCCTGATTGTATCTCCTCTCTTATCTCACTCTCCACTGAGTCACCACATTCTGCATGCAAATTCACACAAAAATCAACCAAAACCAATCTCAACCGAGTCCTAAAGCTTTAAGCCCCGAGTGCTTATAGCATATAAATACAGTGTGAGAAACAACCTGCCAGATCAGAAAATGACACCTTCACTTGTCATTTTAGGTCAAAATAAAAAGATTCAAACCTGATCAGTGTGATGTTTTCCAGAGCATCTTTGCTTACAGTTTTGTTTTGTTTTAATGGCTGCCATGCAGCCCCCCTGCCCTGGCTTGAATTTTGTATGGCTTGCACATGCCACATTAGTAATGCAGATCCCATCTCTGCTGAGCTGAAAGTGAGTCCTCCGTGTGTAGAAAGGATTCAAGCACAGACCTGGATCAAATTTATTCTAAGACTTGCAAAAATGGCTAAAAAATTCACCAGTTTCCAATTATTAATAGCATAAAAATCAACATTGCTCTAATGAATAAAGACTTTTCCATGTAATCTCATTTTATGAGGGCCATTTACTCCTATGTGGACAGGATATAGGTGATAACTTCTCTCTAATTAACAAAACTAATCCAAACAGGGGTATAATCTCTAAATATATTTAATGACGACGCAGACATTGTGAAACCCGCATATGAGTGATGTAATTGTTGCACCTAATAACAGCAGAAGAAGCTATAAAGCATAAGCAACTATTGTAAAAGGTTCCAAACACTTCTGCCTATATGTCCTCCTGGGTGTGTACATTGCAGAGAAGAAACACTCACGCCGCTGTCAGAAGCGATAATGCGTGAAATCCAACATGAACACTTTAAAACGGGGGTTGTTAAATTTAAAGTCTGCCGGAAAAAGCCAGATGCCGTAGCACATCTTATCTAACAGAACCCTGACGTGGATGTGGTAAAGAGGGAGCTGGCGCCCCGCTTATTAAAGATGAGCGGAAGCATCTTCCAGTTTCTGACTCAATCAATCATCAATTACAGGTGCATCAATCTCTGCAGGACCCTGGATGATTCAGAGTCACTGTTTGCTCCCAAGTTGATAGAGTCGCTGTGGCTGTCTTGGTTGTCATTGTCTTTCACTGACAATTAAACCTATAATTTCATAGACGATGTAGAGCTCTGTGATGCCGAGCTGCTGTCAAGTATGGTTAGCAGTCTGCACTGTTGCTGAACGGGGAGAGAGAGGAGGAAAGACAAAGACAGGGGGATAGTAGGACGGAGAAAGTGAGCTTGTGAGTTATAAAGAGAAAAATGACAGAGAGGTAGTTACAGATGGCGCCTTTTCCCTTCTATCAGTCCTGATGATAAATGGACCGGGGGGGGGGGGGGACACAACAGGGTGAGAGTGAAGTGAGATGCAAAAGGTGGTGACAGGACTCACCATGGCCGGCTCGAAGTGAGGTCGGGGAGCGGTAAATGGGCACAGGTGGCTGATGGTGCCGGGGCCCATGGGGGCCCTGCGGGTGATCAGGCCGGGGCAGGGCAGGGGGCAAGGGGGCACCGGAGGTAGGGGACAGGAGATGAAGATCTGATGACGAGGACGAAGAGCCCCAAGCAGAACCTGACACCATCCATCCCACTGCAAGAGGCAACATCCAGAACAGCTGGCCCTCCTGGGGCTTTCCTTTAGGGAGCATGGCTACCGCCCCCCCTCCTCCACCTCCTCCTCCTCACGGGATATGTAGAAGAGAGTAAAGCAGGTTTCAAAGGATCTCAGAAAAAGTGACCTTCCAATAGTCAGGGTAGCGGCTAACTCCACAGAAAAGGCAAAAAGCTCCGCGTTAATGTAGGATCCCTCCGATAAAAAGGCAGCTCGGGCTGGTCTCGTGGACTCCACTCGTTAGGAAGCTCCAGATCTCCCGCTGGTCTTCGCTCGCTCGCAGGCTCTGGGAGCCAGAATCCAATATGTCTTTACTTTCTTTTCGCAGCAGGATCACCTCCTCGGTTGCTCCTTTCATGACAACGCAACCTGTTTTTGTGTGTGTGTGGGTGTTTACGAGCAGCCGGTGAGATTGTGCAGGCGGGCTGTGGCTTTTTTTTTGTTGTTGTTGTTGTTGTTTTTTCTGTGGGCGACACCTGGAAATTGTCCCTGTGCGCTCTTCCTCACCTGCGAGTGTAGTGCTGAGTGACAGGAGAGGAGAGAGCCTGCGCTGCAGCCCTCTGCCCGCTTGCTCCGCTTCGCTCTGCTCTGCTCTGCACAGCTCCGCTCTGTCAAGCCGCAGATAATACACAGCCTTAGCTATGAGACCGGGGAGGAGGGAGAGACGGAGGGAGGGAGCGACGGGAAGACGTGGAGCTCCACACACTCCGGCACGGACAAAACTCTCTGTCTCTCTATCGCCTCAGCGTCAGCGCTCTCCCCACATCCTCACAGTTGTGCAACAGAATCTCACTGTAAACTCACCCCCTCCCACCCCCCAACATATATGTTTGGGTCCGATATTTTCCTCACTTTTTTCCCCTCCCTCCCTCTTTCTCTTTTTCCCAGCTTCCTTCCTTCTTTTTCTTTTTCTTTTTCGTGGAGAAGTGAAGTGGCGCTGGCTTGTTAACCCCGGGAAGAGCGAGACTGATAGCTCTCGGTTTTACTCCACGAGAGAAAGACACAGATTTTGCAGACAGATAAAGAAGGAGAGGAAAGGCGCGGGAGAAAAAAGAAGAGGATGAGAAAATGAGGAACTGGTGGGAGGAGGAGGAGGAGGGGGTGGGTGAGATGGAGGGGAGGGCGAGAGGACGCCAGAACGGCGGAAAGCGAGGGAAAAAGAGGAGGACGGGAGCGGGCTCAGGTGAAACTAAGCGAAGATGATGGGACAGAGGGAGGGGAGGGAGGGGGAAGAGGGGGAGGAAGGGGAGGGGAGAAGCGGCAAGTGGGCCAGTCTATGCAAATCCTCCCCGAGCAGCGAGCAAATCAGGGAGGCAGGCAGCCACTGCAGAGGAGTGGGCTGCCTTTAGTCACAGGCAGGGGGGGGGGGAATGAATAGCAGAGAAAAAAAAAGAAGCATGACGGTGAGAGAGAAAAAGAAAAGGATGTGTGATTCTTCTGGTCCTTCTGTCTCCGCTTTTATCCCAGAAACATTTCTAAACCAAGCGTTGGGGCAACGTGGTCTCACTCGCCCCGCAACGGCATGCGACCTCTTCCCCCTCTATGTTTTGATGATTCTAAAAGCCCAGAAAATTAAAATTATATAAAAAAAAAAACAAAAAAAAGGAGAAAGCCATGCATAATTCACGCAGTAACAGATTTTGTGAATTTCAAAAGGGGAAAAATATCTCTCACATCAATAGGAATGACAGAGAAGAAAGGCTCCAAGTCCCTGCTCTGTCACTCTTTTTTTCTGCTGTCTGAAGAAGAGGTGGGGATTTGTGTGTGTGGTGGGGTGGGGGGGGGGGATTCTGGGCCTTGGGAGAAATACAAACTCAAAGTCAAACTGCAATTTAATCATGTTTGCTTCGAATCGTAATTTGATTGCACCCCAGCGCTCATTGTTTGCCGCTGACCTTTCGCATCAATGCTGAGATATGCCAAACATGAACATGGCAACATGCGCGCAGAGCGGCGGCTAGCTCGCCTAAGCGCTGCAAGCGTCGCGCAACTTCCAACACATGACTTATTACCGGCTGTTTGTTGCCCCTGTTCCCGCAGAATTATTCATTCCGGGGCTGCCTTTATCGAACGGACCTGGTGGCATCGTCTTTTTGTGAGCTCGTGAGCGCAGGACACACAAATATTTCATGGGCAAATGAAAGCTGAAAATGAAAGGAGCGTGGACGTCCTGGAGTCCAGTGATCCATGAAAAAGGAAATGAAGCTGAGATACATGATGCAGAATATGTGGAACGACATCCAAACATGATGGAAGGTGGTGGGACTGCACTTGTTTCAGGCATGCATTGCTAAATAATGAACTTTTAGATTTTCTACAACTGCATTTCTCATTTTAACACTGCGTTGTATCAGACTTGTAAGTAGTGCATAGTACAGAGCGTGTGTGGGGGGGTTAGGGTTAGGGCGCAGCCTAGCTCATCACTGACCAGAACATGTGTGGCAAAAACTGGTGTTGCACATACGTGCCCTGTCCCACAAAGATCGAGAAGTGATTCTGACTTTCAAAGAGTAAGAGGACCCAGTTTCTTAGTTCCAGCCTGAGCAGCTTATTTAATGCAGGCATAGCACAGGAAAGAATAGCTGGAAGAATGGGCTCCCTGTGCATCAACTTTTTATATGCTCTTAGAAGCTCTGTTGTTTCCTTCTGTGCTGTTCCTTCCCTGCTTTCCCAAAAAGCCATCCCAGCTCTGCTTCATTAGAGGGAGGCCCAAACATGAGCTTCCTGTCAGTCATTTTTGAGATTCTCCCAGTGTCTGAATAAAAGCAGCCTCACTTCATCCAGGTTAACCTCTCGGAGCCTTGTGGTTCCTAGCGAACAAAGCAAGCTTCAGCATGTAACTCCAGGCTCAAACAGAAACCTGGAGTAATGAAAGTGCTACCAGTTGCTTGTGCCTTCTGTTGGCATAGTTTCTGGTTGTTCCAATCGCTCAATTCAAGCACCTGGAAGTGAAAAATGAGCCAAAGATTTTACAAAAAGATGCTGAAACTTTTGTAAGGATTTAAACGAGCAAAGTCCAATTATTTCTGTGGTGGCTTTTTAAAAAGTTAGCAAATAACTTCGCTTTGTTGGTTAGGGTCCTTCTCTGTTAGTCTCTGCTGTTTGGAGATTAACAACGGTACTTGTTTTCTTGTCTGACTTTCAAAGGTTTGCTGTTGCTAAGCAGCAACACCTGAGTTAAACTAAGTTTAAAGCTAATGTTTTCATAGGACAACAAAGGTCATTCAGATTTTTTGCCCATATGTGACTCATATCAAATTTTTTTAATGATAGTCTGAACGGCAAAAACTCCTACCTTGGACCATTTTCGTAAGTAGTCCTAGATCTGATCTGTGTAAGTAACCTCAGTCTTAATGCTGCAATACATGCGACTTCACTGTCACAGCAGTGAGACAAACGCTACAATCCTGCACCAGTAGAATTGTAGCAAAATCAAACAATTTAATCTGTCTGCCATAATTTGATCGGCTCCAACAGTGCCAGTACCACCATACTGATACACAAACACGTGACACATCCACGCACTACGCACTGCGTGATGTTTTCCAGTCACTTTAGGATCACACATCCTTCAGACTGAACGTAGCCTGAGATCATACTGCTGAGAAGAACCTGGGCTATACTTGAGTAAAATATTGTCTGTGCTTTGTTTCCACCAAAACATCAAAATGAAAACTTAACAGGAGCAGAAACAATGAATAGAAAAGGTAACACTGTAACCCTAATTGTTTTCTACCATTTACACACAAAGTTACAGGCTTCCAAGCTTTTCCATGCTTTCATCTGGCTGAGGTGAAGCTCATTTGAAGCAGCAGAACTGACGGCTCATTTTCCATTTCAAAGCTAAAATCTTTTTGGATGACGTATGGTCTAAGTAATTCGCTTAGCAAGGTATCTGGTGCGTGAACTTGTGTCTGTGAAAATATTTAGACAATATCTTACATCTTCCTTGGAAAAAAACACAGGGGGCCTGACCTAGTTAGTGAACCACACAGTTGTTCCTTTTACTCCTCACTGGGACCATGGTCCAAAAACAGGATGTAAGGAATCCAAAAGGGACGATAAGAAGTTGCCCTTAGGTTTTAAATGTTTTACAGTTGCCATTAATGTCTTTTCCGAGGTAATACAATGATATTTTGGAGCATCTTTAACAATCAAAGCTGCATTTTACCAGAGTGCCTTCAACTCCTCTATGTGTAAAATTTAGTGAGACGTGGAGGAGGGGTGCACACAGTTTAAGGCTTTGTTAAATATCGCCATGACAGCACAGTCTGGGCAAAATGAATCATAATGAAATTTTAATTTACATGCAGCCATTCTGAGTGTAATCTAAGTACATTGAGGTGAAACAGCTGCAGCTCTGTTTGCATGTGTTCTCTCAGAGTAGCCTGACCACAATTCTCATGCAGTCAGTCCGCTTTTCCATGACGGGAACCTAACGAAGGCTGACAACCCAACAAAGAGAGATGTCACCTCTGACATGTCATCAAATTATCCCCTCACATCACTTGTCCTTTGTGATGAAAAATGTCAAAATATATGCTTTTCTTTTCCATTGAATTTGTCACATGCACCTAATTGAAACGTAATATGGTGTCAATTCATAGACACCTCAATGTCTTCCTCTTTTATTTCCAATTAGCACCAACAACTACAGTGAAATACTGGAGGAAAGAAACTACTCAGATTACTCTACTGTTTCAGGTAAATCACTGAATCATGTCAAAAATCACCCTCAGAGAGCCAGCTATTTTGACTGCACATGGGATGCTCCTCCTCATACGCACGCCAGCCACAACGGTTGCTCAGCCACAAGGTTTTTTCACTCTTTCATTTGCATATATACACACACACATAAGCAAAGAAGCCACCTGTACAGCTCACGCACACATGAACCAAAAACCGATGCTTGCTTTTCTGTTTCATAGACACCCACCGAATGTTGGACTCTGGAATACCGTGTGTTTCGCTTCACACTTGTCAAACTTAAGAAGAAAAAAATAATCTTGGGAGCGTAGAGATTCATGCTGATTCAGTAATGAACCCTCGTTAGGATCGTAGCTAATTAGTGTTTTACATTATGATTTCTCTGTGGTGTGTCTGTGACAGATGAAGTCTGTTCTGTCTGCTCTGCGTGCGGGCAAATGAAGCAGAAAACACTGTAATGTTACAGAAGACTGGGGACACATATGAACGGAGGACAGGAACTCTCAACTCTATTAAGTTAAGCTCCTAATTAATAACTACTGACTACCATTCCATGGAAAGATGTGGAACATTTCCTGCAGGGCTAAAAGAAAACTATGGAGTTAACTTGTTAACTGGGGTTTGTGAGTAGGTTCACACCTCAACCACTCTGATCACCTGGTAAAGCTTCTTATACCTTCAGCACTATCACTCTTATTCTATTGACCACACTTCCTTTTCCCTTATCCATCCATCCATCCATCCATCCCACTAAATATATTTATGCACTCGTCTATCCGTCAATCCATTCCCTCTCCTCCTCCATCTACCCTTTCCCATAGGTCCATCCATCATCCAACCATCCACATTCTCTTATCCATCTGTCTATCTGCACCTCTAGTAATCATCCAGCCATTATGTCCAACCAATTCATTCATTCATTCATTCATTCATTCCCCTCTCACCACCTATTTTGCCCCTTTCCATCCATGCATCCATTAGTGATCCATACACCCATTTATCATCAATCCTCCCTCTCCTGTCCTCTTTTATCCATCCATCCATGCATCCCTTCTGCCCTCTTTCCTTCCCTACTCACCTCTGTCCATATCTATTCATCCACACTTCCCACCTACTCCTTTTTATTTCAAGCTATTTGGAGGTCTGGAATGAGCTCATGCTAGTAACCTCCTGAGATAGATCCACCTCACATATCTTCTCTCAAGCCACCAACATGAGATCTCCCAGATGGCATAACAAAAACATTACGATGGCAAAGTAGTAACAGCATACAAATAAAAACGAGTAAGTGTCGCAACATACTTTATTCTCAGAAAGACAGCTGGAAGTCAAAAACAAGCTAAATTGAAGTCAAAAACAAGCTAAATTTGAGTAAAATTAAGTTCTCCATGTCAGTCATACTACAGATTCTTGCAATGTGATTGTCAACAAGACGGGAACTTCCATAGGCTCCTTCTAAAGTTAATCAGGTCCTCTTCAGTTTTCTTCCCCCTTTCCTCCTGTGAGTCTAAAATAACTTCTGGAGTGTGACATTTCAGCAGTCATACGCACCCACACAAACAGTTCCCAACCTTAGTGTGTTGATGTGACAGCCTTTAACAGAGGATTGGCAGAGGACAAAGCGAATCTTCTGGTATCCGGAGCGACAATGTCTGGTAAAAGAGGCACATGATGATCTCTCAAGTGGGGAAAAAAATAAATAAAGGAGTCGACATCAACAGCAGCAGCGTAAACAGCATTGAGGCCGTCTTTCAAGTCAGCTTCCTCACCAAACTGCAAACGTGTGTGTGTGGATTTGGGGAGCTGCTGTTTTATCTACTACTCAGCACTTTGCATGCTCCGATGCCGCTAATCTATTCTACGTCCAAGTCAGAGGCATTAAGCTGCTGAATTTCCAACAGAGGCACTGGCTGTTTACTCACGAAAATAAAGAACACACAGCTGTAGAGACCTAGCATTGGTCAATAGATCCTGAGCAGCTTATTACAGTTCAAAAACAACAAAGAGAGGGGCAAAGAGAGCAAACATAACACTTTTGCCGCGTAATTAGTCGGTATTGGAAATAAGAATATTGAATCTGTCTTGACAGATTAGACAATGACACTGAGACAAAACCTTCAGAAAAGTCTAAGGCAGGATGGTTTAACTTTTAAACAACCACCTAATGTATCAATGATGACTAAACACAACATACTGTAAAGATGGAAAATCCTTAATAAATGTGTTTTTTTTATACCAATGTTGAAAATGTTTACAGTCACGGTTCCTAGCACTGACAATCGAGACCAACCCCAACAAGGCGCGGGGTTAGAGTTTGAGAAATGGTGGCCCATCTCTACACATTTAAAGGCTGTAAGGACTCGTTAATGCTCAACATTAAATACGCATACGTCTGAGCCCTTTATGTGCTTATCTAAGTCTGTTTTCAGAAAACTTGTGGACATAGCATATAGTCCAGTACCAACGGAAGCCGTGGGGGCGGTGTTGCGCAGTCTCGCTCATGTCAACAGTATACAAATAGCTAAAACTGGCATCAAAACCCTGAAGTGAATTCTGAACTCTGCAGTGCCCTCTGGTGGATGGATTGCCTAACAGCTGTGAAGGATGCATGTGGACAGTGATGTTTGACGTTTGAAATGGACATACGTATTTGTGTACATACAGGGGAGCATAAATGAGCCTTACTCATTCTACTGATATTGCAGTAGTGTATTGTATGTGGATAAAAACTCACCCAGCAATTTATTTACCAAATAAGCAATGCATCAGGTGGTTTTAGAAATAAATGCACCATCTTTATTTTTTCTTTTTAGAGATAGTTATTCCTACCCTACATCTGTATTAGTTAGCCTTTAGCTATGATGGACAAATAAAGGAGACAAATCCCACCAAATATGTTTATCATATTATGACTACTTTGTTTTGGTGAACTTAATTTCCCCCTGACTTGAATGAGAAAAATATGAAAGCCATCTGTGTTGAGACGAAAACATGCATGCATGCATGCAAAAGCACATGTCCGACTCCTCAGCACACACATACACACACAGATACACAAACACTGGACTCATACCCTGCCCATGGCTAAAGAGCAGTGATCCATCCGTTGCACTGCGCTGAAGCCTAACGCACTTAATAATGAATGAATCATAAAATCAAAACTGACAAGCAGCAATTGAAACGTGGCCGTTTGTTTAAAGGATTAAAAATGCAGCAACCCATCTTTTACTTATGAATGAAGCCCTGAAACCACAATCGGCCATCTCAGGGTGAGCTGAAGTGAGCCGAACGCAGCCATTAATGTGAAGCACAAAATGTCCTAGTAAAGACTTATAAAACAATGCAAACAAGGAGACAAACGGTTCCTGAGAATAAAAGGGTCCAGTTTCCATCTAAAAGTAACCATGGTGGCTTTTCAGTGCTTGACCACTGTGAAAAAGTAGCACTGACATTTTGTTAGTGGGACTCTATTAAAAATGAATGACTAAACTGCAGAAATGTATTTTTGTTTTCATACACTGTCTGAATTGAGATAAAATCCACATCCCGGCATGTTCCCCTGGGTGCGAGGCGAGGAACAATGCAATCTCCAAACTCTTTGAAGGGAAAATGATTATGACAGTAAAGATGTCTGTTTTTCCCTTTATATCCCACAAATAAAGATCTGTAAGGAGGAAGATTTCATTTCATTGCAAAAGACTTCTACAAGGGAAAATTCTTCATGTTTGGAAGTTGCACACTGCGTTTATAGCTTACTTTTTTACGTTTACTGTGGCACCTGCAGTCTTTAAACAGAAGCAAAAGCAATGATAAAATGCTCCACAAGATTAATGGAGACAAAAGTTTGTGGCTTCTCCAACCATGGACCAAAAACAGAAACAATTTGTTATAAGAAACTGGCTACAGCTTAGAAGCAGACCAGAAGGGTGCAGATACTTTACCTATTTAGGCAACAAAGCAGTTTTGTTGTCAGGAAACCGTTCAATATGCTAAATTTAAGTCACATGATGAAGAGCAACAATCCAAATAAAGCGACCCAATTGTGCTATTTTGATTTTTCTTAGTTTTCTCTAGTTTTATAGTGTTGAATCCTCATCAGGCAAGTGAGTGGCATCGATTTTTATCAGGCATGTTCGAGTATCCCAATGTGTCTCTACATACAGTTTCCATGGCGCTGAAAACAAACAGTTTCAGAAAGTTTGTTCTACTTCGATATTCTAGGGACATCTTGGGGGGTAACTCAGATATTGGACGTATTCTTCACGTTGTGCACATTCATGAGCACAAAGGCACACCCTGACCTTTGCTGCACAGTATTTTTTAAAGTTATTTTTTGTACCTTCACTGCACGTTGTAAAGTAGAAGACCACGGTGGACGTAGAAAGGCTTTCACTGTCCAGAGAAAAGTTTCTCTGGTTACTGTATGAGGGAAATTTACACTTGGTCACAACAAACAATGGCTAGACAGCAATGGATTGAGTTTGATTTTTGGGATCCAGTCACAGAGTTGCACCAACATTTGTACTGGCAGACAGCAGCATTTCACTGAAGACTGCTGGATGAATAAGGGCCGGTACAACGGGGGTCTGTGACCAGACTTCTGCTGAAAGGAATGGTGTTCCTATTATTAAAGGGAACATATCATGGAAAATCCACTTCTTTAAGCCCTTACATACCTGTTTTTGTCTTTTCCAAGCGGTCCGGAGTGC
>JBBDHI010000024.1:5085478-5095777 GCA_037177115.1 Craterocephalus stercusmuscarum
ATAAGACTTTAACGGTCTCACTACTTTGGGGACCATCCATTGGGGTCCCAGACTTACCAATACCAATGAGCTGCAATCAAATCATACTGTAGGTCAAAGGAATCATCACTTCCTGAGTGACTCGGGAATAGGGACAAAGCAGCAACAGCGCCATGTTTAAATATATATTATATATTATTTTTCTTTAAAGCCACCAAACAAGAAGAACTCGGACTGCAGGATGCCCTTTGTTTCTGTGTCACTTTCTTCTCTGTTGTAATTCAAGTAAGGCATCACAGTTATGACATCAGGCTATTATGTAGATGATGCATCTATTGCTACCAGGCCGGCGTGGTTGGCTGTGGAAATGCAAAAGAGAACAGGATTTATTGAAATAAAATGCACTAAACTGTTCTGGACCTACTGGTGCAAACGGGGCTTTAGTGTGGTTTGAGAACTGGCTTAGCATAAAGAACTCCATCTCTCAGAAATTAAATAACATAAACTTCACAATTTAGGTGTTGCATCTTTTTGTGAAAGTCTTTTTCAAAAATGTTAATTCCCTGGGAAACTATTGGCTGGAGTAGTCCCTCACTACCTACAGTACTACGCTAAGCTTGGCAAAGTTATGCTAAGCTAGTTCAGAATTTTAGATAAATAGTTATAACACCAAATGTGGCTTGTTCAATTTGTTTATTTATTTTTTATGCTGGTACATCTGTTACAAAAAAGTCACTTAAATCCTTTCCGATTCTGGTCAGGTTAAATGACGAAAGTGGTGTCAGGTCCCGTAATAAGATTACTCCAAAACCCTGTTAGCTACAAGAACACGAGGGGATGAAGTTACAGTGCAGCTCGGAGCCTGAGGTGGACTCATGTTTCTGATAATGTGAACTTTCTGAGATAGTTCATGTCGGATTTCATGATGGGTAAATGCATTTCAAAGGCAGAAAAAGTCAACTGTACCCACTCATACACCGCTAAGTGCAACATCCCCTCTGAAAATACTGTGCTCCAGGTGTAGTGTTCCCACTTTTGCTGTTCTGCTCTAGAGCTGCTAAATCACAATGACAAGTTCCGAATCATCTGATGCAAGACCAGTAGCCATTGTACTATCTAAAATGAGAGCTAAAATTCACCTAAAGGCAAATCTTTGGAAAATTATTGTTCCCTAATCAAGCTAAAAAATCTAACACTAACTTAGTGTTATCTTGTAAAATTGTTACAACACAATAATGTCTTTTCCTGTATCTGTCCACCTGACAACTCGCATTTGACAGAAATGCTTCCTGCTGTGTGACCTGGTTCTGTTTCCGTGTGTCATGTTTTACAACTCACATGCATTTTGTGGCATTCTGCTGTAGCAGCAAAAAATTACTAGCTGTAATATATATGTATATATTAAAACAATATATTATATAATAATATTATATTAATTACACCTTTATATTAATATAAAAAATAAGGTCTGCTGTATATAAATATGAAACCATAGCCTTTCCTCTGACCTCAGGCTTTCGACTCAACACCACATATCCAATTATGCCACACCTCTATGCGTGGCGGTGACACATCGATTGACACACGCTACACCCAGTCTTATCAGTGACATGATGCTGTGCCGAGCAAGCAACATTAGTCTCATCGGCCCCTGCACCCCCTATGTGGCTGGACGTGCATTCACAGTTCTACCTCAGATATAATACAGGTATCACAAGACTTGAAAGAGGAGCAATGCAGAGAGGGAGACCGTTTAGCCATTCTTGCAGCAATTCCACTGGCTTAATGTCGGGCAATTATAAATTTCCTCCAGCTACAGTTCTGCAACAGCGAGCACCGAAACATGCTCCTGTGTGTAATCTTGTGCGTTTAGGTCCCCTGATTATGTGATGCCTCAATCTTATTTCTGCCTACTGCATGGTGGTTATCTCAATTTAAACATCAAAGATGGTGAGTTTATTTCAAAGTTTGCTTTTGGGATGCGTTGTGCCCTGAAGACAGCTCTTTCCCTATGGAAATCTTTTGGCCCAGTTCTAACCTACCTGCAGTATTCAAAGATGCTCCAGCTATAAGGGCCTCTTTAAGGTTTAATTCAGAAACTGCATGGAAACGGAGAGCATTTTGGTTCATTTTCCCCTTGCAGATTAATCTTAATATTGATTTAATTTACTGGTTTATAAAAAAAAGGTGCCTGTGTGTTATGATCTAATGTTGCCACATCTGCGTCTGGCTGATGCGAAGCCAAGTTTTACGGCTGTCGGGGTGCGCTCTGTAGCCAGCTAACCCTTGCCCAACACCTGTGGTCTAACTCCAGCCAACTCCATCTACTTAATCCCATTATCAGAGACAGCTACTTAAATTCTACACTCCTGTAAAGAAAATTCCTTCAGTTTTCATAAATGTGCCCTCTGACTTCCACCAATAACGTGTGTATTTATTTGCATGTTTTTCTTTTTTCAAGATTCAGCAAACCACACAACACTGACGCGTCAAAGTGAATGTACCAGCATGTTGCTGCCTGGCTTCGCCCTCCTGGTCTGATGCCTTCCAGCTGACAAACTTGTTGGTGAGTTAAAGTTTGTTTGCTCTGTGGAACTCGGATGACAAGAGAAAACACTGACTGGTTTGTTCTTTTCACTTCTTCGCTCAACAAGATATGACTACAAGGCAAACGCCAGTAATACTTTTCTGAAACATTAAAAGAAGAAATGCTGCTGCTGCTGTGCTGGCATCGACATTAGCACGAAGCAGTTAGCCATATACGGTAACAGCCTTCTGAGCATACTGTGCAAAATACATTAAGGTCGTTTGGGTAAAACAGGAGCAAAGAGTTACTTGGAATCGCAATGAGTGAAAAAATTCAGTCAAATCCAAGATCTATCTATGCAATTACTGCAGTCAGCATCAATGTGAAGAGGCTGTCTCTTGCCTCCCTCTTCTCCCCCCACTGCATCTGTCTGTTTACCACGTGCATGACTCAGTGACCTTTGCAGAGATTATTCTATTATGTAAGTTTGGTAATTGCTCTGGATTTGATAGAGGAGAGCCCGATAGGCATGAGAGTTGCATGAAACTCCCCTGCAATCATAATACCTGACCATGAGGAGGGAAGAAGCTGCATGAGACAAGAATACTTCAGAAATGGGCATGATGGGATAAAAATGCAAGCCTGACCCTGCCACTGTGACATGCACCTGAAAAATGTTCCGCGTGGCACTTCGAATCACTCGGTTTGTGCAGAGAAGACTGCAAATTTCCTTTATGCCTTGCTTCCACAAGGAGAGCGCACTGATAATGTGCAGACGGCAGAGGTACACAAATATAAATGGAAGCTGAATAGATAGTCCTTGCCTGCTCAGGAGCTGTTTACTTTTTATTGTCCACCACCAGAGACCTTTTGGATACAATGGAGAAGCGCAGAGGGGGCGGTGAGGTTCAACAGTAACAATCTGTAGAGATGAATCTTCCAGCAGCATTACTAGCAGAAATGTTCACTTTACTTGGTTAAAGTTTTCCTGATTTGGACAGTGACTGAGCCAGAGAAGCAGACAATTACTGATATTTGCTGGCAGCTATCAGGGAGAGGGAGCGAGAGGCTGATAGAAAGAAAAAGGGAAAGGCTCCATTTCCACATTGTTAATTAGAAACTCTCCCTCAGCTCACTGAATAAAAGAAGGCAAACAGTCGCACCGAGCACACTCGCGAGCGCAGGGCAAAGACTTTTCATTTTTATCAGGCTACTTCAGCTGAGCAGTAAAACTGCTGGCACTGTGACGGTATTATAACACATTGGATTTTGCATTGTTCGAGAGATCATGCAATATTTTCTCTATGATCAATAACTACAGTCATGGAATGGGCTGTGCATTTGTACAAGGGGGATATATAAAGACAGAGAGAGGTAAAGCAGTGGAGGAATATAACAGGAAAGCTGATTTCACGCTTGGGGGATTGCATCTCATTTTCCCCCCTGCACATAGGCGCAGTGTGCGTTCCTGCTCATGGTTTTACTGCCACCTGGTGGTCAAAGACAGCAGCAGTGTTTTCATTAAAACAAAAAAACTCCCAACAGGGTTGACATTAGAAAAAGATTGTTTTAGTTCAAAAGACGTAAACAAGACCTTTCAGCTTGGAGCGAATACGCCATGCGGACGTGAAAGGTAAACTCAGCTCAAATGCAGTGAAGCACATTCAGGCCAAAAATCTAATTTGTCCGACTTTGCCTCTTTAATATCTTTCCCCTTTCTTTTCTCCAAATTTTCCTTTCTTTTGGCAGAGGAAATTGGAAAAAAAAAACTGCTTAAAATAATCAACAAATCTCTGCCTAAAGACCAATACTACTCAATTAAGAAATACTATTACACGCTTGGACAGGTCAGTCAATATTAGTAAGCATCTATCTCCGAAAACAAAAAGCGGGAGAGCTCAGGCCTAAAGCCGTAATGCCACAAAGGTGTAAAATAAAGTGACTATCTAAGCTCCTGTGGTTCAAGAGGAATTATGTCTGTGTTGATGTGGAATCAATGAAACCTCCTTCTGTGTCACAACAGGCAGCACCAGGAGCTGAATTAATGCGGACCTCTCATCGCTAATTAACACACAAACACACACTTCCCAACACAGAGTGATGGCTCGAGTCAGCGACTCGCCCTGTGTGGAAAAAGGATCGCATCAGATGACATAGCTGAGGATGAAACGGGAATAAAAAAGACTGAGAGGAGGGAAAAACACATCAGAAAGGTCTGGGTGATTAGGGGGCACCGGCGCTCCCAGATAGCAGCTTTGCTAACAGCCTCTGCCACCTCATTAGTCCGAGCCCAGCAGCACTGTGCCCCTGCTATTAAACACTAAATGAAAGACCGCCGACCATGATTACTGAAGGGAAGTCCCCTGTTGTCATGGGGATAAGAGATCCTCTTCACACACACACACAAACAAACTCACACTTTGGACTCCAGTGATAGCTTTTTGACGGACGTTTATGAGGAGGCGATTGAGGCAGAAGTGGGTATTTTACACATCATTAGCTACAGCTTCTCACTCCGAAGCCCTGAAACGCTAAAGCTGGAGACTTCAAGGGGAACCTGTTACCACAAATTCCCTTTGGAAAAACGCCCCAAAAGAGCTGCAGAAGAAGAAAGGAGTCAAGGATGTAAAGAGAGATTGTTATGGCTTCATGGTTGCACCCAGTGTAGGCATGTTTGCAGTGTGTGTGAGTGTTAGTGTTTATGCTCCACTTCGCACAAGGTAGTGGATGCGAAACACGCACAGCAAGAACAAATGTATTAAAGCAGCACTCTATCAATTTAATCCTGCACTTTCATTGAGATAAAACGATCTTTGTGGCTCTTAAAGCTCAAAGAGTGAGATTGTATTGATCCAAGGTATCTGGTTATGATACAGGGTTTTTTCCTGGAAAATGTAAAAAAAATCTTAAGGTTTTAAATAGTCTTTTCATTAACTTCTAGTTAATTAATCAAAAGGAATGGAGGAGCCCAGCAGTACTCACGGTCGTTGCAGTGCGTGCCCGTGTATGACGTCATGGAGCAGTCGCAGGTGAAGTTCTCCCACTGCTGGATGCACACGCCCATGTTAGCGCACGAGTCCTCCTGGCAGGTCGTGCTTGGGCCTGATGAGATGAAGAAAACAAAAGAGAGGCTAGATGCACAGTCGGGGAACTATAAAAGCTACTGCTGCTGAGCCTAAAGAAAAAGCAGGACACATGCAGAAGAAATGCAGCCTAGAAAGACAGGTTGACACTGTATGGGCCTAGAGGAAAGTACAGGGAGCAAACAGTGTCGCCACAGGAAGCCTGACCTGGACTACAACACACTTAACGACTGTCTGAAGAAGAAGTTTCATGCTGGGTGAAGCTGAGCTCACACTGGTGGAGCGGAAATGAAGGCTTCAGGTTTTCACCAGATCCACAGGATGCTTTTTTTAAAGCATCTACTCCCAGTTAATTACTGTAAAACCGGTTATACAGGAGGCTTTCATGGCGTAAAAACACTCTAATCTGCATTTAAGCCTTCCTGCTGCAGACGAGTGGGATCCCAGCTTGGCTGGTGTGACGACACTGTCAGCATCCCTTCATTTCATTCTTTTCGACAGTGTGTGCAGGTGGACTCGCATGCATTCTTTTCTTTTCTATTCATCATTCCGACATGTTTTTTTAGATGTTTTTTTTTAAGTTTTATCAGAGTAAAACTTGGCACGCTGCATTCCCTCTGTGAACAAGCACAAGACAAGACAAAAAAAACAAAGGTAATAAAGAATAATTATGACGAAAGAAAACTCACAATATCCACTTGGAAATACCAAAAAGACACAGGCCTTGTCATTTCGTTTTTTGTTGAGTTTCATAAAAAAATATTGTGCGCAAACAAACGGCGAACAGTCGATCCACTAGACAGACAAAAGTCAGGAGGAGGAGAAAAGAAACATAAAGAGCAAATCGAGAACACGTAGTGCATATTCTCTCTTATGCACTGGAGTCAGACAGCGGTTGAGGAGGGTATTCAAAGTCAAACTGGATGTGTGTTTGCTATTCATCACACCACACATAGCTCTTACTTTTGAATACTTATAGTGAGAGGGAATGCAGATAAGGACAAGTGCATGGCATCGATAGACAAGATAAACAAACCCCCTGTGAGTCTAAACAGACAAAAGGAGAAAAAACATGGACAGTAATCCTTCTAGAAACCAAATAAAGTCAACCAAACGTTAAAATAAAAGAAGGAATTCAAATACGGAGCAGACAAATGCAAGTAAACACAGTTTAAGAGCAGTTGTCTTGTGCAAGACAACATGAAGAGAAGAAGACATTTGAAGTAAAAAGAGCAAGTTTGCACGCTGAAAGTGCATTTACTGTGTAATGTACGTTAACGGTAGTCAGCCAGGCAACCCAAAGCGCTGTGCACCTGTGTGTGCACGTCTTCACGAATACACAATGCTCATTTGAAAGAGTGAGCAGTGGAGGTTCCCTTCAGTGTCGCAGCAGGAGGCTGCTTGCTCTCTGAAAGGAAAAAAAAGGATAAATAAAGCTCACCTGGCAGCAGAACGGTGGAGTTTCGTTTTGTGAAGGAAACAGGAGATGGCTGATAAAGCAGCAGCACGATGACAGTGTTTAGACGTGTGGTGACAGTGTCTTCTTGGAGTCTGTGACAACCTGCAGCGTGCCGCAGCTAGTGTTTCACTAAGGAACACAGAACTCCCACTGTCTGGCTTTGCTTTCTGCAATCATTTCAAAGCACGGAAAGAACGGCCTCATCGCGCGCCTGACTTAGGTTTGTCCTCTCCAGTCAAGTTGTGAATTTTTGCAGCGTTATGAGCAAACAAGCTGCCAGATTATTTCATGTAACTCCAGAACCTGCATAGTTGCATTCACACTGCAGCATATGCAGCTATCCTATTTAGTTCATGACAAATTTTTCCTCATCAGATGATCTTTTTTTTTCCCTCAGAGAGCAAGTTACCGCCGCAGCATCTGGGAGACTTTTTTTCTTTTTTTTTTTTTTTGCCACGATGACACCCACGATGCATTGCACACAGCAGACTTTCAGGCAAGCAGGCCTTCGAGAGGCGGAGCTTAACCCTCTACCTTGCAGGTCGGCTTTGGTGAAACCAACTTTGTTGGCGCAGAAAGAAAAAACAAAAGAAAACAAACAAAAAAAAAAACAAAACAGAACAGAGCAGAGCAAGAAACAAAGGTGAAAGGTTAGTGAGGTGTAGGCGTTTTAAAACTGGTTTCAGATTTTTGCACTTTTTAGTTTTTAGCAACACACTGAAACGTTCACTAAGGTAACCTTCTGCTGCCATCTAGAGGACTTATCCGACAGCCTGACTCCCATTATGCAATGCAAAAGTCTTGAGCTACCCCTTATATTTTCCTTCCATGGAGCCAGAGCATTTAATATTCTTAAACATGGTCTCAAACAGTAGCTCTTCAAACTTTTGACCAGCTCAAAAGAGAAAGAAAGCAGCCACTACTAAGGACGAGCTGTCAAACGTCCTTCATGAAACCTGGAGAACTATTAGTCTACAAGTCTACTGAAGCTTGTTAGAATGATCTACTTTAACTTTATATATTGTATTTCTCATTTTCATGCATATGTTTCAACAAACTATTGCACATATTTCCAGTTTTATTGGCAATTTATACAGAAATGAGGGTCGGCTTAAACCTTTTGCACAGTGCTGTAAACAGGAAATATAGTGCACTTTTCAACACAAGCAGAATTTGTACAAAAGAAGCTAAAACTGCAATGTCATAGAGTAGTTTTGCATTTAAAGGTCAGTCATAAAAGTCAGGCATAGGAACTGTAAGAGCTATGTCAAATTACTGCCTGTATTGCTATGGAAACAGCTGATCTTTAATCAAACCTCATAAAAAAATAATTTATCATCTAAAAGAATACCAAAATCGTCTCTATTATGTCACATCTGAGCGAGAGAGAGGGTTTTGTTCTTCAGATTAAAGCAAACAAAACCGGAATGTCACAAGCTTCATCCAATAATGTGACAAGTACCTCGCAGGGGAAGAGAAAATGAGAATTAACGATGCTGCCGAGTGTCTTTAAGGGCTACTGAGGAGCCTTCTAATTAGCTTAATAAATCTCACACAGCAGGTCGTGAGTCTAGTGTGCTGCAGGCCGTCTGTACCTTCACAGCCACGCTCGATCTGCCCGCTGCGGAAAAGGGCGTCGTTGATGAGGTCTGGCAGCCGGCCGTTCAGATCAACCGAGGCCAAGCAGCCCTGGAAGCCCTCCCGAGACACCACCAGCTTGGGGAGATTCTGATACATGTTGGGTCCCAGACCTCCGATGAACAGGTCGCCTGAAAGGAAAGGAAGGTGAGCGGTTGTATTTTGTTCTTGTCACGTTGTGCTATTTCCAAAAACCGCTTGTACCTTTAAGATCCAGGTTTTTGGCTCCGTTGACATTCTGGGTGACTGATTTGGAGTCCACCTTGAGGGTGTGTGTGTTGGAAGCGTCACGTGTGATAACCACGTTGTGCCACTGGTTGTCGTTCAGCGGGTTGTCGCTGTTTCCTTTCAACAAACTGGGCCCGTTCCCGAGGTCGAACACGTAGTGGATGAACCTGAGAAGGAAGAAGCGGCGGATGAATACGTTCACATCCCCCTGCATTGCTAATCAGAACATATAAAAACTATTTTCTCTGCAAAACGACGTTTCTCTAGAAAGATCCACCCGAGGTTCGGGATCAATACTCTTATTGAGACCTTTTAAATTCCTAATGCCTTCAGGAATCATCTAAACCATTAGCAGCTAGTTTAAACGCACTAGTCATCACTGGGCTGCAGCCTTTCAATAATATATCAATACGGCCATTAGCACCGCCACCCCGCTTACCCTTTGACCAGCTCTACGGCGATGAAATCGTTCCCGTCTCCGCTGTTGAAGATGATGAAACCATCGGGCGAGGTGGTTTTGAACTGAAAGAACAGGTGCATGGTCGTGTACGCCTGCAGCGTGGCCAAGCCCAGGTAGCTGCCCTTCGTCTTGAAGGTAACCGGGTCGGCCACGATGAAGCGCATGCCAAAGCGGGCGTTGAGCTCGCAGAAATCAATGTCTCCGTTCTTGCACATGTCAATGTACTGCATGCCGTTGAACTTGAGGCTCTGAAAGGAAAGTCATCGAGAAATTATGCTTTCAGTGACGACAAATTAACAGTTCACGATACTTGACCTGCCAATAAAATGAACAAAAACAAACAGCAGACACCTTTTGCTGATTTGATGAGGGATAAGTTGGAGACGCGTGACTCTAAATACCTGAAGGTGGCCAATAAAGGATGAGGGCGCAGACGAAACAAAGCGTTTTTCAGTCAATATGCCTGTCTCTACGTTGTTGAACTCCAGGCGGGTGTGGTCTCCCGCCATCTCACCTGTAAGGAAGGAGAAATTAGAAAGGAGGAAGTTTTATGTCTTGTGGACATACTTTAAAAGATCCTCCTGCTTTTAGCTGGTCTGTGTAAAACAGGTTCCAGTTACACAGTATAATGTAGTATTATGGTGAGTATTATGACGCACAAACCCAAAAACGTACCATCCATGAACATGGATGCCAGATCGTAGGAGGATAAAAGTGCAGAACATTTATAAAAAAAAAAGTCTTATTATATGGTCCTGGTACTGGTTTTATACACAGAGTCAGTCTAAATGTATAAAGTTATGCTTTTGTTTGGTTATCCTTTTTTTTGCTTTACCATATGGTAGAGTAAATCTTTCAATGGTTATCTTGAATCTTTATAAAGAATTGAATAAATAAACCTGCCTGAATTGTCTCCACCAATTGG
>JBBDHI010000024.1:5217397-5233073 GCA_037177115.1 Craterocephalus stercusmuscarum
CGGACTCGGATTTAAACACTGAAGGGATATTTATGGATGCTTCTGCAGCCAGCAAGCGACCTGCATCCACAAGCCCAAAAAAAAGTGGCACCACGAAGAAAAAAAGACTATCAGCGGCATCACGTGAGTCTAAAGAAAAAAAAAAGGCCGGACAGTCTGTAAAGTGTTTGTGCGCGCTCCCATGCCGCTTGGGTGGTGGCTGCAGTTACCCACAGCACCTGTCGCGGGACCACGGACTCCGATTTAGTAAATTTGCCTTAAGTCCCTTTAATTCGTTTTAAAGAGGCTCTATGCAAGATAATCATAGTCATAAAGTATGATTGGAAATCTTGTGATTCACAAGACTTCAGGTAGTAAATCCGTTTGGACAGATATGCATGTTTCATCTGCAATTTGTTTTTTGCTTCAATACTGCTTTCATAATTACTTTTACTACATGCCTTGGAAGCTATGATGACTCACCGTCACCTGTTCAAAACAACCGTTTTGCCTCTTGTTTACAACATTCTTCTTAGTCTGTTGCCTATTTTCGCAATATGGAGCTCCCTCTACAGCTTTGGGGTGCGCACTGCGTGGAAAACATACCCAGAGTTGCATTGATCTGCTTTAAGTTGCATCTGTGCTTGAAAGGTGCTTTAGAAATAAAGCAATCACTTACTGGTCATGGGGTAGCTAAAATCTCTTTGGTTTTAATTTAATTGAAATGAACAAAAGTGCTAAGTTTGTGTTCTTTATTGAGAAAATGTCTGCAACAAACCGAAAAAACAAGTTCAGCAGACTTTATTCAGTGGTTTTAGTTCCAACGAGCCAGGCTTTGTAGTATGTTTAATGTCTTTTGCAACGGTTCTCCACCCTCTGAAGGTCTTTCAAACTTTTCTTTAGAGTTGTTGTTTACCTCATTTTCAACCCAGTCCTTGTAACCTGACCAGAGGAACTTTTTTTTTAATGTTTCGTTTTTTGTGTTTACTTTTTGTTAAAGCACTTATAACTAACCTATGAATTATTCAAGAATAAAACCGAGAAAAACTCAAGGAGGGCTGATGTGAACACTCAACAGCTTTGCAGAGAAAAAATGTTACTTTCAATTCCTACAGAAGAATCTATTACAAATGCCAAAAATAACACAACTTTCCAAACCTAAAACAGTGTTTTTGAACCAAGAAGGTGATTCCAAAGGAGCCATTATTAGCATTTTTTTCCAGTTTGTCTTAAATAGTTTAGAGATGTTTGCAGCAGATGAAGATTATCTGAAACAGACGTGGAGAAATCCAACCTTAACAATACACCTGCACCAGCAGATGATCTACCTTCTGTTGGCCGAGGCCTGACTGTAATGGTCTACGTGGAAGAGGGGCTGTCAAGAAGCTATTCTTAAAGAAGGGAGCCAGTCAGTGGGTGAAAAGGTCAGTATCTAAACAAGTGAAATCCCCGTTCCCCATCAGACACCATTCAAGTTCTGGATTAAATTGGGCTAGTGTTTAGTTGTATTTGGATTAAAAACACTTCGCTGTAGGGAATTGCTCCTGACAGCACAATGGTAAGAATCAGAAGATTTTAATCCCAAACACAGCTAAAACATATGTACAGAGCATTACTCATTTCCGATGACAGAGATTTTTAACTCCTAGAAACAGATGTTTTCACCCAATGAAAGAGAAATGGCTTAAAAATGCCAAGCTGAACAAAACCTGGACTGAAAATATGAATCATCGGCAACAGGTCTGATGGAGAGAAGAATCCTCCCCAGACTCTGGATCTGAAGGAGTGTGTGGGGTCATCTTGACAGAGAACAGAAAAAAGACAGCCAACAAAGCAAAGAAGCTTTGAAAAGTCCCTCAAGAAGCCTGGAGAACTACTCCTGAAGACTGCACAGAAAAATGACAACAAAGCTTGTCGAAGAGGAAGAATGAGGCTAATCGTATCAAATATTCACTTTACCGCTCGTTAGGATTGTGCAGACTTGTCTGCTTTGGAAAACTGAGAAGAATGCATGATTACAGTCTGTAAGAATTACATCTGAGTGGTTTGTAAGTTGGGACATATTACATAAAAGTAAATTACATTTCAAGGACAGCTAAATTAAAGAAGATCATGTTATGAGCATCATGGCCGACTGCTGTTCTCAAGGAAACATGGATAATAATTTTGAATCCTTTATCGTGCTCTCACCGGAGGTTTGTGAATATAGTGAATTATAGTTAAAGATTGAAAAATTATGGTTCTGCTTTTAGGAGGAAGCCAACAATAAATGACACACTGCAGTGGACATAAATACCCCCAACCAACGTAAACCTTTGATTCATCCGCCATCTTTAAATCGGTAATGTGCTGATGCTGGTAGCAGATTATGGTCAATGTGGATTTATGAAAGTGACTTCAGGAGAATTTTCATCTTTTCACTTGGGTTTCTACTATACCTTGATATGTTTTTTTCTTTATTCCTCTATATCCCTCTCCTCCGCCTAAAAGTTGTCTACCCCAATTTCTGTGATTTCTTTTCCCATGCTATTTCTCCCTCCCTGCCCCCATCCTCTCCGGTAGCGGGCCGTGTCACTGCATGTTTGCTGCTGAACTTCTACTAGGACAGAATTATGTAATGCAAAGAAACCTGGGTGAAGCTACGCTGGGGAAACATCGTAGAGAAGGGGAGAGAGAGAAAGACAGAAAGCGATGTAGGATGTGGGACATGCCGTGCCGCCATGCAACCCTCCCCACCAACACACACACACACACACACACAATCGTCCGCCCACTTCTCTGCAGCAGCAGTGGGAGCAACATACAAAATGCACATGGACAGGTAGTGAAGGCACGCAGTGTAAATGCACACCCCGAAACCATGCCGGGAGGGGAGGAAACAAAATAATAGAGACCCAGACGGGGGGGGAAGAAAAGAGTACCTTGTTCTGCCTTCAGGTGTGCGAGGCCTTGAAGAGAAAAGTCAAACAAACGGGAACAGAGAGAAAAATGAGAACAACAACACACCAATACTGCAGTTGTATTGTCATTATACATGCTTTGCATGATGGCAAACCATGACAATCACACGCGAATCAAAGCTTCCCAGAAATGCATCAGAAAGCTTTCTAAAACACGGAAATGACTAAAAGCAAGAACAACTCTGCATATAAAGTAGCTGTGGAAGTTGTGCACAGCATATACTGTATGGCAATTATAAATGTTCTAATTGGATTACTGTTTTCTTTTTTGTTGCCTTTTTTTTCTTGCTATCCTTTGAAGAGGAATACATAAATAATTAATATGAAATAAGATGAACTGGTTGGATCATTTAACTGGAGTTACGACTTATTCCTCAGAGACTTACCTGGTTTTCTCTGGACTGCTGTGGAGTTGTCACGGGGAAAAGAGAGAGAGAGAGAGAAAGCAGAGAGAAGCATTGCATTAGCAACACACTACAGCCGCGCTTGCATGTGGTTCAAACATGCAAAACGTATCACACTTCTAAACACAGAGCTGTCATGTAAGGAGCACAGAGGTGTGCCTTGACATGCCTGATTAAAATAACTACCTCTGCATCAATCCCTGTGGAAAGAAACACCAGAAATCTCATCTGTCCCGTCCTCTCAGGGAGCCAGATTGACTAAACCCCTGAGACAAACAACTCTTTTCACATTTTGAATATTTGTCACAGTAACAATAATATTCCACACCTTGATTCACACAGGCGTCCTCACACACTTTAAAAAAGGCGCGTAAATCCACACCGCTGAGGATTTACGGTGTCGTGAGGTTTGTGGATCTCAAGATGCTTGCTCTCAGACCCATGTTTTTCCTCCTCCACCGCTCACCCAACCAATATGTTCTTTATGGCAGAGCCAACACAGCACACGCCATGTGGTCCCTCAGAGGAATGCTCACTGTCAGATTCCTGCTGCAGTTCACAGAATAACAAGACAACTAAAAAAAAAACACACACATTAAGCTTCATTGCTAGCGGCGAATATCTTCACCCGGGTCTGACCCGTGGATGACACGGGTCATGCATGCCAGTCTGATTTAGGGAGGAGATCCCTGACTGCATTCGTCATCAGTCATTTGTGTTATATCTTCTAATTCTTCAGTCTCGACCTAAAAAGGAATATTCAAAGACTTGTAATCAGTGCCTCTACGGAGCATCGAGAACTGAAGAGAGAAAATGAAACAAATCTTAATTACAGCAGCGCAGACTTTATTAAAGGTTGGTAGGATGAGTACTAACACACACACAAAAAAAAACCCCACTAATTTGACTTGGTGGAGAGTCTTGATCTCTGCCCTCTCTGGTTAAAAAAAAAAAAAAACTTAAAAAGTGATCCTCTGATTCTTGTCTTTATTTTACTTCCATACACCATTAAGTTGTGGTTTAATGTTAAATTTGACTAAATTAACAGAAAGCAGAAACACCATGCGAGAGCAGGCGCTTGGCGAACAGTCTCCTGAAGCAGCTGGTGAAGGCGAGGTTGGATTTTCCCTTTGCCTCCTTTAGGGAGAGAAAATGGATGCTACTTCTCCTCCCACATAAGAAGGATGACATTGGCAGAGGAAAAGGAAGGACGAAACATGGAAGTGGGGGGAAGGGAAACAGTGGCCAGCTGATGGACAGCTTTGCAGCTCCAGCTTTTGAGATCTGGAGGCTTGTAACCGATTAATTTATGTGCCTGAATCAGCAGGTACACACTTCTGACGGTGCAAACGCCTGCATCTGTTGGATGTGTGCGGACTGCATGCATGCGAAATCGCTTAGCTTCCCATGTAGATAAAGCCCTTTCTCTTGATGCCACAGCGCTCGGAACAAGCCAATGTGCCACGGAGGACATGTGGTTCAAGCGTAATCCCCTGTTCTATTTTACCAGCAGCTTCAACACTAAAATCCAAACATAATTTTCAGCTTGGGCACTGGACACAAATGCCCTCTGCTCTGGGATCAGGCAAGTCCCGGCGCCATTTTTTCCTCTTTTTTTCCCTCCCTGACCTACTTTTTATAGTAAGATTATTGTAACTGTCATTTTTTCCATGTCTGTTTATTAATCCCCCAAACTAAGCCTGAAGGCACCATTTCAGCACTTGCTTAACAGTTTGCTTGTCTTAGCCTTCAATTAAAGCCCTTCTATCAAGTCACTGCATGTATTTAAGCAAATGGGCCTTAAACTGTTCATTATAAATGCAGGGTGTGGGTATCTAAAAGGGGGGAATACATATTCATTAATAATCCAATGTAGCTCTTAACAACCTTGACCTTATGCAAGCATCTCATTGTGATGGGAAACCCGAAGGTATTCATGAGACTTCTCCAACTATCTCCAACACTAAGTTAATTAAATGAAATGAGGCCCAATGACCAGATCATTACCATAAATGATGCTCATATCTGCTCGGCTAACAACAGGAGCAGACATTTCTGAAACGTTCGGGAGCTGAACGGTGTGGGAAGAGCAGCAGCGGCACAGACAGGAGCTTTCCAATGAAACAATGATGCATCAGCAACAAAACATGAAAAAAAATTAATAAATACATTTTAAAAACTGGCAAACAGTGTGGGAATTTTGAGGTTGTCAAACTTTAAGTAGCAGGAACAGACCTTCCAGTTCCTCATTCTTCATTATAGATTAATTCTGCTCACTTCTTGCTTTTTTTCCTCTCTTCTAGGCCAGTGGGTTACCATTAGGAGCACGGCTGGCAAAATGCTTTCAAGGCCACACCGCTCAGTCAGTCAGCCATCTGCCCGTTTTAACGAGCAGCTCAAGGGCCTTGTCCGCGTTAATGTGTGAATGCGTGTACGTCTGCTGAAAAAACTGTGTTTGAGTGCATGCTCGCGAGGCTCAGACAACACTGCACCATAATGCAACATATAAATATTCACAAGTTTGACAGATTGCTTTTGTTGCTTATTAATGCACGGAGTAATCACAGCATATCCACAAAGACAGGTGTGCGAGGCAGTTGTTCAAACGTAAACGAAACCAAACGTCAAAATGGCCTCACCCTGAATACCCCATGGCCAAATGTTGCTCGGACAACAGGTATCCAGCCACTTGTAGTCATGAAGACATAATAAAGTTTCTAAAAAAGATGCTTTGTTTCTTGACATTCTGAATAGACGGCGGCGTTTCTTCAGGCATTTTGCCGGCGAATTAGTCAGCGCTGTTCTCATTATCCCCCGAATTATGGTTCTCAGTCTCTGTGGCATAATCAACTATCAGCCGCATCAGTTAATATGGAAGCAGAAGAGAGCAGAGGCCAGAACAGCTGGGGGACTGACATGACTACACTCCCAGCTTCCCCAGTTGTGTTCCTTGATAACATGGGAGGATAAAGAATGCATGCCTGGGAAAATCGGTCTGACAAAGACAGACGGACAGAAACGGAAGCTCTAAGTCGGACAGCTGACCTCCTGGGACAAATTAGGGCACAAGTTAACTCGTCACACTTACTCTGCCCTCAGGCCTTGATATGACAATCTCTTTTCCTGTCTAACCTATTTAACTGATTCATGTATGTCCTCTTGAAACTTTTTGTTGTTTAAACACAAATATGTCCTAGTCCCCCGCTCTCATAAGCCCTTAGGCAAATAGACCACCTACTCCTTCGCTATTGATTCTTTCACACAGGCAGTGAGCAAATGGGATGAAGCGAAAAAAGGGGTCAAGTCCACTCAGTTCGCTTGGCTGCTCTGCAACCAGCACATCGCGTGCTGTCCTGAACGATGCACAGGCCAGCGCCGGAGATTTAAGCTGCAAACAGCCTCGTTTGAGCAGCATTAAAACACCGAACACAGCAAAAAAAAAAAAAAAAGGGTTAGATTTTGGATGCATTATAATGGAGCACAAACAGCAGCACCATTCAGTGAGCATTCCCGGGATTGTTTTTGCACAACTGGAAACCATATCAGTTTGATTTAGACAGGTGGGTCAGCAGTGGAGGAAATGTGACATGGGTCTGTTCACACAAAGTTATCTTCTGCAATCCATGAAAAAAAGAATTAAAAAGGCAAGGTTATAATTAAATTGTGTGGAATACTGTTCTAAATATCATGAAAGATGTGGGGAATACAACACCAAAAAGGAGGAGATGAAGAAGGTTGTTCGTGGAGTCAGCTAACATTGCTCTGAAGTAGCGTTTTCAAAGAGGAAACCTCAGCGTTTCGTAGAAAGGGAGAGACCAGTGGCAACTTTTGAAAATGACTCCTCTGTTACATCACAGTCATTTGGGCTTTTTCTTTTGACATGATATGCAAGTATTAGCAAAAAGAAAGCTTTAATGTCTGAGGCTTTGAAGGTGAGGGGACAGAAAAGGGAAGAATTTTGTCAAAGAGCTGCATCTCATTAAACTCCCCAAAGAGATGGCCTTGGCACAGAAGCATAGGAAAATAAATGAATAAAGTTGTTTCTCATTCAAACTTTGTGTGTATACCTTCAGGTCTCTGCAGCACCTTGAAAAATCTGAATACGTTTAATGAAAAAAAAAAAAAGAGGAGAACTCAGTTTTGTAATTTTAGTCACATCAGCTAATACCGTATCCACCACTGCCTCATCAAATGTAATACTGTGAAGGAAGAGGAAATGCTGAGCACATCACCTCCAATTTAACTCCCACATGAAATATGAAGAGTTGCTAAGCTCTATGAGCAACTGCCCACAAAGAAATATTCTGATTCCACGTCCTGAGAGAGCTGCCTTAAATCTTTCAAACGCATGGGAGTATAGCTGCTCCCGCTTTATATAAATGACGCTGTTGTGTACATGCTAGACGACAATCAATGCACAGTTTAAAAGGTATTTCATAAAGGAAGTCTGGTGTGGCGTAAATCCCACCTGGTGAAGTGTGAATAGCAACAGGGCTACGAAAATTACATCTGATGTGAAAAGTCTGGATTGAGATGTTTAAATTCTGAATGAAATACATGTAAATAGGAAGAGATGTGATGATGTTTTCTATAATGTACCTGATCACTGTGGCAACCCTGTTGTTGGGTCAGCGCTATGTTCGAAAGGAAACCCTCTGAATTTTTAAAAAAGACTTTAATCAATATTCAGTGTTTGACACAGAAAGCTCTGGAGCCAGCCCTCTTACCTTCAGTGCAGTATCGACCTACATATCCAGTTTTGGAGCAGTCACAGTAGGTTTCTCCATCTGCCAGAGAGCAGATCCCACCGTTCTCACAGGGGTTCTCTGTGCAGAGGCCCATCATCTCCAAACGTACTTTCTTACTATCGATTAACGTGGGCAGCTTACTCCCATAACTGAGGTCGGCGATAATTCCTTTGAATGGTGGTAGCTCGTGGACAGAGGGCAGGGTGATGGCAGACGGGCGGATGTCCCCCGGTAGGCCTCCCAGAAACAGGTCACTGACAATTTTCATGAATTGCCGCTGGGGACGCACTTCCCCCGTCTTGGTCTGGCCGTCCACTGCGAGGCCAGTCCGCAAATTTTGCCTGTTGATGGCGGCGAAGTGCCAGCGGCTGTCGTCGACCTTTTTATCAGAGGTGATGGTGGTCTCGGCACAGTCGATGCTGACGCGAAGCTGCAGCTTACCCTCGGAAACGGTGAGGAGGAGAAAGTCGCAGTATCCGCCGTCGTCGAAGTAGAGCAGCAGGCCTTCCGGTTCTGAGGTCTTGAGCTGGAATGTCAGGTCACTTCTGGAGCTGGCGTCCCAGCGCAGGTAGCGAGCCCACTGGCCCTCCGAGCCAGTAAACTCCAGGCCTACGCTCAGGCCCAGCATGGTACTTAGCAGCATGAAGAAATGCCCAGCCAGGCTGTTATGCTTCATCGTGGAGAACTAAAGGGCACACTAGTGGAGGAACTGGGAATCGATCCTCAAAGTGATAAAAACATCTGATTACAGTTTTGCTCCACGGTTTATCTACTGAGTGTGATATTCCACATGGAATATTATACTGTGTCAGCAGATGATGCAATGTCTTTTGGTTTCAAATGCTGATCAAATGTTGTTAATGGGTGGACTCTAATCTTGTCGGCCGAGTCTACGGAGAGAAATGGGCAGAAAATATCCAGTTTCCACACCAAGCGGAAATGTGATGTTAAGATTAAGATCAAGGTGATCCTTGGGAGTGTTTTGTCAGTGATTCAGAGCTGGATCTTGCGCTTTTTCTTTGAGGCGACTTCCTGGATTGAAACCCATAACAGTTGCGGCTGCTCCAGTTTCACGCCCCATGGTTTGACAATCAGCTTTAGACACACTCTGGACACACCTGCAGAAAAAAATAACAGTGAGGCAACAAAGTAGAAATCCCTGTTCATCTGTCCACTGACAAAACAAAGGAACCAAATGCATAAAAACAAGACTACAAAATGTGGACATGACAGCATATATCTTATCTAATGAGAAATTATCCTGCAACAAGCCGTTTCTGTCACAGTCAGAGGTTTGATTCAACTCTAAGCCTGACTGAATAGTCTGGTTACATCCATTGGTGGTATTGAAGTTGGTTCACGTAAAAATGACATTCATTAGAGGCAGAACAGAGGATGCAAAGATTACTCAAATTATCCTAATGACTTCTGATAAAACTAAAAGGATACTGTGAGACCTATTCAATGCAGACTTGAGTCCCAATGCACCCATTAAATGCTACCAAATAACCACTAATAACAGCCATTACGGTTTCAACAGGTAGCTAAAGCAGGGTGTCATTTCTGCAATTTACTTGCCTCTAAATAATCAGTTTTAAATGGTTAACCTGGGAGTCATATCCCCAAAGAGACAAGCAAAAAACAAGAAGTAAAGCTGATCCCTAATATTGATGTCGTGACGCCTGAAAATCCACCGAGGTGAGCCGCAACATGTGTTCAGATTGAAATATTTGGCTGTTACCTGCAAGGACATGCTGGCATCCTGATTTATAAGAGTAATTAGTTACCACCAGTCGCTCTTTCTCATTTATGTTCTTCACAAATTGCAGTCATAGACAGCTACATGGAAACATCCTCGTATTTTAATCCTACTGCTGTTTTTATCTTTTAAATTTCTTCCAATGAAAAATTTAAATTATCTCCGTCACCACAACCTGCAGAGCGCTGATAATGAATACCAACTACTCCAACAGTCTTTGCATGCTACACTTGTACTCATATGGTTGTGTTTGAATTTGCTCAGTGGGGCTACAAATGATTTACATGGCGAAACCTTATATGTGTGTGTACTCTTCCAGTCCTTTGCCCTTGCAATTGTTTTGGCATTGGGCTGCCCACCAGACAAATGCATTGTCCAATCATGACAGCAGCACAGAACCATGCAACACAATAGGCCCTTTAACCACCTGCCCTGAATAGTTAATCTTGCTGCAGCAGGCAAGCTATTGAATTCTAGAAACCGATACCTATGCTAATGCATCGTGTGCGCTTGCATGTGTGTTCCTGTTGCAGGAGTATGCACGTCTCTGACAACATCGGGCTGCCAGGCTGAATGATTGTCTCTGTCTTAGGAGTGACTCTGTGAGACAGCAGAGAGGTTAAAAGGTTCTGTGGGGTGAAATAACCCTGAACACCGTTGTGTCAGTCCAACTACAAAGCATGGATTGTGTATAGAAGGTGTGCTAGGTGCGGTGTCCCCTTGAATAAACAAAGCTCCATAACGCCATGTAACCCAAGATACCAGTTCAGTAAAATAATTGGCCCGGCCTTTATTCAATTAACATGACTTATTGTGTATTTCTGGCAACTGTGGTATCGGATGTCCCTGAGGGCTATGGATTTATAGTGAATGCTAACAATGCTAATGTTCTCTCTCTGTAAGGCACCGTAGGAGATTTTTCAGCTGCAGTCCGCCCGGTTACCACAATGTTACACCTGTTTTTTAACAAATGTAGATATCATGCAGCATTTATATGAAAAAGGAAGTTCATACCCTTGATTTTTACTGGCTGAGAGCCTGATTTAACATCAAAATCTCTCCACCTGTTGGCCATCCTGTAGGCTGAGACGAATGAGCCTAATGTGGTGACAAGTCAGCTTCACAAGGAATATTATATTTTACTGACATGTTTACATGCCTGTTACAGGCCTGTTATGAAAGATGCCCTTCAGCTAACCTCACGCCAGACAGCAAACATAGCAATCCGGAGGGGGAAAACTAACAACCTGATTAGGCTAATTTAAGAAGTGGAAGTGTTTCCTCAGCTTTGCATGAAACTTTTTTGTTCTTATTTGGAAAAAGGAAAGAAAAAAAGTAGGCCACATTGTGTTCATCATTGTGGTTCGCATTGTACAGCCTAAGCATGACTCTTTAGTTTGCTCTGTCATACCTCTGTTTGAATACGAACATATTTTCCGGGATATACACATTGAATTATTAAATAGTTCAGGATATGAGATGACCTGTGCGGGTACTGTCGCAGACGTTATAATAAATGATGCATTAAGGCATCCAGCTCCCTGTAGCAGATTTATTGACATGTTTTCTGAGTAAACCGAGACCCCTTCACCATCACACTCAGGAGACCCCTCTATCCCCTGCTATGCTCCCTGTCTATCAAAAACTCCAGCCTGAAGGAACAATTTAATCCGACACCAGTCACAGCAGATGAGAGTGTGCTACATTAGAGGGTATGTCCGGACATGTTAGGCTAATGGTTGGAGGGGCCACAAACGTTCACAAAATTTCCCTAAGAGAGGAGGGAGTGACACCTTTTAATGTTTAACCGGAGGAGCTCTACATCCGAGTGTAGAGCCTCTCCAGTCATCAAATAGATGGCTACATTTCCTGTCTTTTTCAAACATCTCATTGATGCTGTAGCGAAGATGCAGATGTTAAAATAGTCTCATTAACATGAAAAACGACGGTTAATGAGAATAAAAGTCCCTTTATGTGCTTCAGTAGGCTGAATATAATGAGCAAATATCCCTATAGAATAACAATCTAAAGGTTAGCAAGAGGTCATAGATAACAACGCAGGAAGGTCAGAGACATGAGTTCTACAGAAATACTATATTTATGATCGGTTCGCTCCTGAACGCGCCAGCGGATATTTCAGTGCGCGCTTTTACTAAATGAGTGCAATACCCCCTTATGTAATGGGACATAGGATTGATTCTTTCTATCAAAGTAAAACTAGTTTATGATGTCAACTGATAGAAAAAATAGGAATCCAACCTGCAGTCCGGCACCGATTAATTAAACCTCGCAACACCTTTCCTGCAGCTTTCCCTCTGCTCTTCGCACGGTGGCAGTCTGGCCGCTGCTCCAGGATTTACAAGCCATTTGCTTATGAAATTAGAAGCACAGTTTTGAACAGGAGTCGGGATTATCTTTGCAAGAAACCGATTGTAAACCGCAAGTAGTTTTCACGGGTTTCTGCGTCAGTATTACGCGTGCGTCAAGCAGCCGCGATTCAGTGAACTGAAACTTTCCGTCTAAACGCTTTTCACTCATTCGCCGCAAACGAATTTGTTAGATAAAATACAGTTCTCAGAAGTAAAGGTGATCTTCCGTGACGTGTTTTTCGACCACGAAGTCACGATTTCTTTTGAAGGTTAAACTGCGGGTGAAAGCTTTCCAACTACTCACCTAAAGCCACCCATCTGCGCTCGAATTCCCAAAAATCTCAACCAAAATTCAATATGTAATTTGCAGAGTATGGAAATGACTGCCGAACATTATCGTCGTGTAAAAAAGATACATTTCAGGAACAAAAGAAAACAGCAGGAAAGCGAGGGTATCCCGGTTTGACTCCGCTCCTACCTTTTCAAGCAGGGAAGATGATTCCAGTAGGTTAAAGTCCGATTGCCAATGTTGCAAATTATAATAATCCAGAACAAAATCCCATTCGGAAAATGTCGAATTTTCTATTACAGTATGCCCGGAGCGGTGAGATGCTGAGCCAAGTGATGAGGCGCTTATTATGAGTGAGGCGCAGTGGAGGAAAAGACAGCGGTCCTTCTTCCTCCGGCTCAGTGAACGCGCATCTCTCAGCTCAGCTCAACTGCCGATGGGCCCCCAGGATTTCTCCCACACTGACGATCTGACCCGCCTCCTACAGAGTACTCAGCGCGGTGGGGGGTGGGGGCGAGGGGGATCATTCCATTTGTAGAGACAACAGGGGAAATAAGCCCTCAGGGCAAATTACCAGCAAGGAAAACTTGTTTTCAGACCTCCATCAAACATCCCATCAATGCTTTCGAGTAGTAATTATTGACTCTGTGGTGAGATTTATTTGTGTATTTTACACAAACTAAATTTGACTGCTTTAGATGATGGGATGGGTTTAGAGGACCACTTATGGCCACTTGTAATTTAGGGCGAGCTTCTGTGCAAACCACTGCCCTGCAGGATTTAAATGTATTCTCTTTTACAACTGAACTGGATTAAATACATTGTCCTCATCTTTCCACAAGCCTGTTAATGACCCCAAACATTTAGCCAGATGAATGTAAGCAGAGAAACAAATGAAACTTGCAGGGCAGTGGCCCTTGAGGACCAGAACTGCCCCCGCTTCATTGGGAAAACTTACAAGATGTTTAAAATATGGATATATAGAGGAACAGAGAGGAAACGTGACTAGTTTTGATTTCGAATTTCAGGGATTTTTGCACCAATACTCCATTTGGACTTCAGCACCGTGGACAGCACCCTGGTACTAGCAATAGGAGCCACAGTGCTGGAGCCGCAGTCTGAGCAGAAGAGAGACTATGCAAGTTGTCCCGGCTTGATTTTAAAGTGCACTCCAACATGCTGAAAGCCTTCCAGTTTATCATTAAAAGAAAAACTATGCAGACAGGAGAGGAAAAAAAACCTGGAGCCCATCAATGCTTCACCTTTTTACTTTAAACATTATTTTTTCATTGCCCATGATTCCTACTGCAGTTCCACTCATTAGGGTAAAGCTTCATCTCAAACAAAAAGTACATAATTTGCTGTACATTTTACACTTGTTTACAGTATTCTCTTGGTCTTACTGTTTGTGGAAAATGGAGGAGGAGACTGTACTCCCATGAGATCAAATGCATCCAGGTGTAGCCAATCAAACTAATGACCCAGAACTATACTGTATGATTGTGAATAAAACTCTATTACTCCTGGCTTAGCGATTAATGTTATGCATTTTATCCCCTTTGCCCTTACAGTACACAGTCAACCTCATGCTCCTATGAATCACTTGTTAAAATAATCCTCTACTCCTATAGATTATTGGTTTTCTTGCCACACAACAGTAATCTTAAAACTGAAATTACAAAGGACGGCATGAGGAAACAACAGAAGCACAATAAGATTAAAATCAACAAGAACAAACAAATAATTTGGGGAAAAAAGAGGTTTGATGCAGTATTATTCAAATGCAGAGCACCTGAGAAAACTGAAAGGATTAAGAACATCAGTATCAAAGTAAAATCTCCATATCTTAGGCGAAGTCTCAAAGGGGTATGAGATTAGTTGGAGTCTAGACTAAGAATCAGTCAGCGAAGGCCGTGCCTGGGGTTTTGACCTAATCTTTGACTCTATCGCACCAAGTTCAGGCAAACGTACGCTTTTGCAACTAGTGCAGGGAAACTAAATCTAGACATATGTGGAGTCTGTTCCTTTAGCACCAGCTCAAATCCAAGCTGCTGTGCTGAGGAATAGCTCAGGGCTCCACAATGACTTGTGACTGAGGGAGGACTAGAGAGCGATGAGCAGAAAAGCTGCTCTTGTTCTCTGAAGAATGAAAAAACTTAGACAAAACAGCAAGATCTGCAGATTTCTGGAGGTGAAGCAGAAAATACGGTTGTTTACAACTGGATGGTGGGTTGTAAAATGATCTAAAGAAACTCGCTTTATGCAAAGGAGTTGCTTAATATTTTGAAGTCTCAAAATGTGTTTTCAGCTTTTTTTGCAGATTTTCTCATCAAGACAACATAGACACAAATATTAGAAGAGGCTCCTCTGACTTCTCCCCATTGTAAATGTTACTACATGTATGAGGCAGATTATCTACAGTATCACTCACGCAGACAGCTATATTTATTTGAGCATTGCCGTTATTTCGCATCATTTTTATCAACAATTTGAAGCTGAAATACGGCTATGACACAGTGATTTTGATTGGTGGCTGTGAGGTATTGCTGGTTGGAGTGAGAAAGGCAGAGATTTGGCCAAGACAGTGGAAAACCATCTGCAATGGAAGGTGAATTCCAGCTGAATGGTAAACAGTGTTAAATGAGGCTCTGAGGACTAACGAGACTCAAATGAAACAATCTCCTGCATCTGCTGTAAAATTGAGGCCATTTGTTACTTTGAATAGAGCTACAGGGCCCAAACAACATCTGGGCCGCTCTGGTTGCCCTGTTGTTGCTGCAGCCCTGACCTGGATAAAAGGAAAAAAGACTGAAACAACAGTTGGACAAGAGAGATATGCATCTCTTGGTCATTGTAGTCCTTACTGTAAAAATGACTGGTTTATCAACAGTATGTGCAGATTGATTAACCTCATCAGAAGATAACCCCGTCCATGTCCACCTATCAAATATTACACAGGGTAATTTAAAAGCATCATGTGGAAAACAAGTCTAAACTTAACTTGGTAAGAATAAAGATGGTAAGTACTGTAGCAGCCAGATGCTGATGTGTTTGCACTTCTATAAGCAGAAGTTTTTTTACACTTCAAATCAAATCAAATCAAATCAAACTTTATTTATATAGCACATTTCATACACGAAGCATCTCAAAGTGCTTTACACCTTAAAA
>JBBDHI010000024.1:5275378-5285957 GCA_037177115.1 Craterocephalus stercusmuscarum
TAAGAACCCAACTTCTTTTACTTTCACAGGTGAAGCTTGGGGTTTTCCTTTCAGCTTTAAACAGTTGCTGATTAAATCACAAGAATTTACATTTCTTCCAACATATTTACCAATGCTTTTTGCCAGGGGCTTGTTTTTCGGTGAACACGCTCACTGAAGACGTCATGTGTTTCTCAGTCCTGTGGTATGAGGGAGAGATTCACACAGCTGTAGCATATTCTGTCCTGAACCTGGGCTGAGTAGAGCCTGCTTTACCAAATGTTTGGAATTTACACGACCAAAATACAGACCTAAAAATGCTCATATACTTCATATACAGTACTTCATATACTCAATACATAGCAGACATAATTTTTGACACAATCAAAATATGAGCTCGTTTTGCCTTTGACTTGGCAGAAAGCCTTTTTTTTCCATTTTATGTCATCTTTTAAAAGTGATTTTATTGTGATTTTAGACTACTAAATGCTTTTTTTTTCACTATTAATTTTTTGTAAGGCACTTTAAATTGTCTTGAACAGAAAATGTTTTATACAAATAAACGTCCCTTGCCAGACAGAACAGTGTTCATCTGAGCTAAATGCTCCAGATCTTCTGAAAAAGATCCAAGATAAGACTTCGATCTGTTTTCTTTTTCATGTTTAATCAGCTGCTGACACAAGTCTTATGTTGTCTTTTACTTCTTCATGCACAGGCAGACTTTACATAATCAGCACTCCAACCTGGTGTCTACACAGCCATCAAAACAGCCGCACAGGCACAAAGGAGGAGCATCCAGATGAGCAGCTGGCCTGCCAGTCTTCCACACAAACATTTAGCCAGATAGGCAGTCTTCCATTATGTTCTGGGCTGTGAGCGCTGATTGCTTCCCGCTGCTGCCTGTGTCAGGATTAGCCATTGTGGCCAGAGCAGAGCGGATAGGCTCAGGGCCCGAGTTGACGCTAAAAAACACCCTCAGTAAGCAGCGAGGTGCTGGAGTGTATTCACTGCAAACAGAATAAACATTCACTATAGATACGCAACGACATCTGTGCTGGCACCTAACCACACAGGCAATCAGCTGAAATCTCACACACCCACACAATGTGTAGATGAGTCCTGCATGCGTGCAAGATGCTTTGTCAGAAAACAAACCGGCGGCTCTCTGTTTCTTTCTCTCTGCATCCTCCCTTACCCCTTCTTCTGCAAAAAGGAGGCAATCCAGTAGGCAGGCGGCAGGGCTGGACTCGCATCCAGTTAAAGTGGTCAGCAGTAACCGGATTATCGAGGAGAGAGAGTGTGACGACAAGCCAGTTTGCCGCCAAGCACTGTCATTATTGAAATACATTACACACTCCAAACGAAGTTGTTGGAGCCAAACTGCTGTCGACTTAATTACTCCGAGAGCACTTTGTGGCTGTGGCACTTTTTGATCATTTCTTCCCATTCTCACATCACTCTCCCCCCCCCCCCCCCAATTGGTTTTGGGAAATGTTTAAAAATTGTGCCTTCATGTTCCAGATTCTCTGAATCATTTTTTTTTTGCACCCATTAATTCCTCAGCTTTCCCCCAATGTGCCAATGTTTTTGTCCCCGCCACAATTAACAAGTCTGCATGCGTGTGACTCTGTGACACTGAGGTGAGTGAATAGCAAAGGATGATTAAAACCCACCAACTCACCTTCATTTAAAGCACATTTGCGCCTGCAGATCCAACAGAGGTCCCCTGGACCAGCCATTTCATACAAAGCAGCTCTCATTTTGAAAGCACTTGGCTCAAATGCAGTGCAGTCCTACGGCTCCAGCACACACCACGATGTTCTTTTCCCTTAGCCCACGTCAAGTTCAATTAGTTCCAAGATCAAATGTTACGACAACCAAACTGTTGCACTGGCAGCTTCACACGGACTTCCTCCTGTTTTGCTGCTTTCTACATTTAATGTTCTCAGCAGTATTGCTCAAGGCCATATGAGTTGATGCCATGAATTATTTATTGGCTCATATTCTGCTACCGCGTATAGGCTACAACTGTCATGACCATCTGCAGCCACCCGTTACCAGTGCGGCTTGTGATTGGTTGTGGAGCATATTGACGTCCCCATTGGCGAGAGGGTCATATAGGTTCAAGCCCAGGTAGAAAACATTACCAATAGATGTTAGCCATTGGCATGATGCAAGCCCTCAAGGAGAATAGGAAACAGGATATCTGGAGGAAATTTGCTCCCAGCCTTGTAGAGAAAGAGGAGGGAGGAATTACGAAGAGTTCTGGAAAGAAAGGGAAAATTGGAAGGTAGAAAGACAAGGATGAGAGGGAGGAGAAAATGAATGACGATGAAGGATCAGCAGTGAGTTTTTAGCATGGTCACGCAAGCATGAATTTAAATGCCAACTCTGTGCAGGAAAAAAAAAAACACCAGGGGGTGTGCATGGAGCGCAAAGCAGAATCACCACTCTTATGTGTGCTTCTGAACCATACACTTGCACATGCGAGTACATGCGCGCACGAGCACACAAGCAGAGGAGTTGTCAAGTTGGGTTAGACGCACTGTGTTTTATTTGCATCGTGTAGCTTTGCCACATATAAGGTTATTTTCCCTGGAGAGCCGACGTAGCTGTAAATAACTAATGGAATTTGATGTAATTTCAAACATACCACATTTAAGCGCAGCAGTTTTCCTTTTTTTTTTTTTTTTACTTAAGGCTCTAGACTTGTAGCCTCTCAGTTGCATGCACCTTCCTCCCACTCAGTCAGATAAACAAAATCTGTCTTGCTGAGTTTTGACATCTCCAGTATTAAATGAAAGGGGAAGGACAATTGTGGAACCCCCCCCATCTTCCTCTCTCCCATAAGGCAGCACAGCGGGGCACATATGGTAAGGTGGATTTATCTCATTCTAAGAAGAGCATTTATCTACTTTGGAAGTCTCTCTGGAAGAGATAAATGATAGCACCTGCGGTCACCAGGGAAATTAAATAGATTATTTTCTTAGTGTGCTGCAGTACAGATGGCACAGAAGCCCCAACTTCTAATTGTGTATTCATGCATTCAGCGCTCAAGATTGATTTTCTTTACTTTGTGTATTAGCTCTGCTTGCACGACCCAGTCCGGCCACTGTGTGTCAAAGCTTGTACAGTAACATAGATGCAGATGCATTGACTAAAGCCATGTATGGTTAGATTACCTGTAATTCTCTGGCAATTCATTGTGTTAATTCCAGCCCTCAACCTTTTCTTTCCATCTCATTTCTGCATTTCTGGGGAGTGGATCGCAGGGGAGTCACGCATCAGTTGCATCAACAGCCTTCCCAGGTTCACAGGCCAAACAAAAATGTGTGAAAGCAGGTGAGTGGCAAGATGCCTCGAGAAGGTGAGGTGCAAACTAGACCCAGGGGAGCACTCACTGTGAAATTACATAAACAGCCAAATGCGCAATGATGGACTTGAGCACACACACACACACGCGCACACACACAAATTGCACTTCAAACCCACTCCAAAGAATAAATGCATAGAAGATGGGTCCAAACACTGGCATAAACAGAATGCAGATCAAACACAGACAGGAGGGAGGGAGGGATGCACATGAACTTCATAAAAGTTTAGAAGAGACATTAGAATCCTGAATACCCGTATTAAACATTTCTAGCTTCTGAATACCAACTAAAATGTTTTTTTTTTTAAACATTTAGAGGGCTGCATGTACGGTGATGTAGCGAGGGAAAAAACAAACTGGAGACATCATTAGGAAACAAACAGTGCATGGTAAGACATGATTGCTACTTACTCCAATAAATAGAGGCTGTGGTGCTTAAAGTGGGGTAGTGATGAAGGAGTTTTCAAACTACGCTAATACGGAGCAGTAAATGGCTGCTGTGACGTGCAAGTTAATCCAAAGAGAAAACAAGATGTGCATCTTCTTTCACCCTTCATTTTAAAACATACATTTAATGCATGTCTTTTTCAAAAGGGATCAGTACTCTTCCTCTCATCCTTCAGTCGGTATATTGACTCCATGACTGCGTTAACATGCCATCGATATTCAGGTTGGGGTCAATTTTCCGGTTTGAGAAACTTTTAGAATTCCCATACTCCTGTACTATATACATGATAGTTGTAATCAGCTAGAATATCCCGACTCAAACTTAGCTGCACGGAGAACGTCATGACGTAAATATGCGCCATTTTCTGCTTCTCCCATTGAAACAATAACAGAAGGCATAAAATAAACTATCCAGGACTGATAGCATTCGATTTTTGCGTGCGCTTTGGTGTTGTGGAAATGGGAAATGGAGCCGAAGTTGTGCCATACTCATCCACGGTTCATGTTTCCACCAGAGCCCCCTGGACAATTTGGATGAATCGCAGTCCGGACTGGTGGGAATGGGTTGTAATTAATGGTGCCAGCCTTGGAGATGAGTGTTTCCCAGAAAGTTTTCTGGAACGTGGTTGTAACGTTAAATGTTTATACCCAGCATATAGAACATGCACAGAACATGATTTAATAAACCTTTCAATGGAGATTTTCCGCATTTACATAACCAAATGTTTGGGTTGGAAAAGGAGTAACCCTGAGGTATTATTCAGTTGTTTTTTTTAAACTGGAATATGGGCATATTGGGGTTTCTGCCGTTTTTTTACACGGCCGTGCACAACCGGGCTATTGCTAATATTCCGGCTATGAAAGGGTTATTGGCTGCCTGCAAACGCAGTCAATATTAGAGAGCACATGTCTCAAATTTGGTCAGTCCTCACACCTGACATTTAGTTTTAGGACAGAAACTCCTCATTTGTTGGGGTCAAGTTATTAATAAGCTTTGGCATAAAATCTGTGACTAGCTATTAAGTAAAATGATAAAAAAATAAATAAAAGCTTTGCATAGATTGTATTTGGCATTGACACCATATGGGGGTAGTACCAAATACTAGTGGGGTTTGGATAAATATTGAAATATAAATGCTTTAGAAACTACATTTCCATGATTGATTCTTATATTGAAATGATATCTTAAGGTGAGGTTACACGTCAAATAAGGCACAGTCAGTGTTGCATCTGTGTGCTGCTCATTCAGTCGACAATGATGTATGAATGCAAACACTGTAAAATGTGGAGCTATTACAACTAAACAAACAGCAACAATGTGGTAAGTGATGTGTGGAGAATACGGAGAGGTATTACAGCAAAACCTCAAATCTGATTAAGCATCTGAAAATTAAGTATACGAAACATGATGAGACGATCGGTGGAGGAAGTAGAGAGACAGACATCACTCCCACAGTCCTTTGGTGTTGCAAGTATGTACTATCCAGGAACAGAGGGGGAAAAAGTGGAGCTTATGGTACTGTTGGGAAGCTGTGATCTGAAATGTGCAACTATTTATTTTCCTTTTCCAAACACGGTTAAGTTTTTGATCAGATTATTATATCAAAATATTCGATACAAGCCTGATTTTTACTTGGTAGCAGCTCAGAAATGATCACTTTAGTTATGAGACCAAAACAAAGTCAAATACTCAATACGTTAAGGAGAAAGGCTGCGCTTCCTCAGCAATGTTTGTCTCATTCCTCATTCCATGTGTGTCTCTCTTTTTACAGGTAACACTTAGAGAAAGGGGTCCTAAAATGAGAATTCCGACTCCAGGCCTTTAGTTATCCATCCTTTAAAGCGGCTCTATGCAAGATAATCATAGTCATGAAGCTGCTTGGAAGTAATTACTTTGCTTGACTGACCTGTTCTGATGAAAAAGCTGACATTCCCGATACACGATCGCGATCCACAAGATTACCGCTTTATGGCCGGTCATAAATCTGTTTGGACAGATATGCATGTTTCATCTGCGATTTGCTTTTTGCTTCGATACTGTTTTGATAATTATTTTTACTACATGCCTTTGAAGCTATAGTGACTCGCCGTCACCTGTTCAAAACAACTGTTTTGCCTCTTGTTTACAACATTCTTCTTCGTCTGTCACCTTTTTTCACAATATGGAGCTCCCTCTACAGCTTTGGGGTACGTACTACATGGTAAACATACCCAGAGTTGCATTGATCTGCTTTAAAATCCTCCAATATACCTGTAAATTCACATAGTTGTGGTGTAGTCCTGGTGAGTGAACTGGTGGACACAGACTCCTGAATCCTTTAAAGCCCAAACCAAAAAGATGCAAAATGTATGAGAAACTGCATGTATCAAATACAGTCGCGTTTCCATTACATTTTTTCACAAAATAAAAGCGATATTCTTGAAATTTCAAAAAACTGCAATTGTGATATGCCGGTGTTTCCATTGAATGGTGTGTGAGAAGCTGCACTTCTCGTAAAATCTCATCTCGCGAGACCGCACTCTGAGCAAGATGCATATTGGTACAAAAACATTTTTCACCTGATCTATTAAAGATTTGCGAGTGTTAACTGCATGAGCAAAAGTATTTTTCTGATTTGGCAAAAGGATGTGATAAGGATCGTGCCTCCTACCCACCCAAATAAGGTGCAAACTGGCTGCAGCGTCTGGATGAGAACGGTAGAACCCTCTGCAGGAGTGCAGAGGCATCGGTGGAGTCAGCGCATTTAGTTTTCATTCCTAAATTTATTAATAACCACACCATGAAAGGGACACCCCGATTCAACCTGAGTTTATATAATTGAAATATTTTTACTCCAATAAATCTGATATTAATTGTGTTTTCTTCTTAACTGAGATGCACTCAGAGCGCATTGCGCTCCTAACCTGGAGGCTGAGGGACAGCTCGAGCGCACAGCTGTCCTTCCAATAACTCCGAAAACTTTTACCATCTCCATGTCGTTCGAGACCTGATGGTATGGAGGCCCTACAACCATCTGTACCCCACCTTCGATGCCTCTCGTTACTCCTAATACAGCCCTGCATGGCCCAAGTACCCCATCACAATGCAGTCTCACAGCACACCTGGTGAAGACAAACCATAGTGGCACAACTCCACTCATGTCCTCACACAAACCGCCTTTAAGTCTCTATAGGGAGACCTGATGTATTACTTCCGTTTTAATATCCATAAAATTTTTTTTCCTTTTTTCTCGCTTACATTAACATCTCCATCTCCACCAGTTTCATTCTGTGTCGTCTTCTCTCCAAACTCGCCGTGCTGTAAACATCAAAACACTTAAAACAGTTGTCAAGTGAGACATTTATATTTTTCTGTTTATTTGTAAAAAGATTCCCCCTTTGTCCTCCATTCATACATTCCAAGTCATCCTTACTATAAACAAACCGATCACGCGACGCCCCACATCACGTCCAGTGAGGTGAAAATGCGAAAATAGTGTTTCCATTACACTTTTGCTAAATATTTCTATATTGATACGTCTGCAAGACCACCTCCTTAGAGCGTAAAAACATTTTTGCGATATTTGAGAGTTTTTTCGAAATGTAGTTGTTTCCATTACAGGATTTCTTTTGCGATATTTAGGTTTTGCGCAATTCTAGGGGTAATGGAAACGTGCCTTATGATACGTTTGGCTTCAAAGGGTGAAACAACAATGGTGCAGAACAAAGAAAAACAGGTGATCTGAAAAGGAGGAGAGGAGCGAAAGAAATCGCTTTTAGAGACTTTTGGTGCTGCAGGTAGACACTAATGTCAGAAAATATCCAGTGTAGCTGAAACAGCTCTGGTGGCTCTGTAAGCATTTATGCACATTTTGTTTCCTCAGCATACGAACAGACTTTGGGAGAAAATTAAATCTTTCCTCAGCACTACGATGTTGCTGCTTCCAGAAACAACACATTTCGCATTTCCCCCCAGACCAAACCCCAAGGAAGCAGTAGTGTTTGCATGGAAGTAAAACTGTTGCTGTTCTGGAAGGAGATGCAAATAGAATTTTGGACATTATGCATGTGTTGGGGTGACGTGCATGTGCTTGCACAGGCTCAGTTGTGGGGAAGGGGACACAGTTTTGAGTAAACAGTGAGGAGAGCTTCTGAGAGATGGAAAAAAATTAGATGGATGTACAACTGAGTCTTTTCTTCAACACCGAGTCATTGTGGATACAGTTTGGAAGTACAATAGAGCATATTTCAGGGAAGTTCTTGACTTGCACAAAACACCATTTTCACAGTGTGCTGCGTTTCTTCAATAAGGATAAAAGTCATACGGAGTATTTTCGTTGTTTGTTCACACCATGAAGTCGCAGAAAGAATCACCTTTTTACATTTACAGCAGATGAAAGTGCTGCTGGAATCACATGAATCAAGGTTTGAGTATGTGTGAAGCCAGAGAGCAGAAGTGTCTGGATGGCAGTATAAATAACAACTACTGATTCAGAATACATAAATCAAAGGGAGCCGATTAGCTGTCTTCAACAGATGATGTTGTTCAAAGGAGGACTTTAAAAGCTTTTCAGGACAACAGCCAAATCGCTCATTTTTTTCAATTACAGTCATCAGCGAGTAAAATACACACTCACCAGCCACATTATTAGATACACATGCTCAACTGTACTCAATGCACACATGGTCAAGACATTGATGGTACCAGACTGACTGAAATCATTGTTTCAGAAACAGTACATCTACAGGAACTTTAACAAACAACCATCTTTAGCATTGACGGCAGGGATGTGCAGGTTTTATCCTCAAGGGCCACTGTCATGCAGGTTTTAATGTTTCCTACCTCAAGACACCTGGCTGAGGCTACAATTCACACATCACAAAAATTGGGCAGCAGAGGACTGAAAAAATTTAGCTTGGTCTGGTGAGTCTTGATTTTAGCTACTACATTCAGATAAGCATGGAGCTATTCTGCACTGGACAGTTCAGGCTGCTGGTGGAGTTCCAGCCTATTACAATTTTAAACACTGCAGCACTCCTGTGAATTGTTACTGATCTTAATAATAATAATAGATTGGATATATGTAGTCCTTTTAGAGGGATCCCAAGCACATTAAACACAAGGAATCCATTATTCCAGGGTTGCATGAGTTGCCATAGCAGCTATGAGGGCAGATTGATGGAAATGTAACAGCCACTGCAGAACATTCATGCACCAGCAATATGCACAAACACTGGAGGGAGATGGTGGGTGAAATGTCAGACTGGTCCACACCAAAGGCTGCAATAACAGATGTGGGAGTTTCAAACCATTAACTTTTCCTGTTCTTGGACACACTCTTCCACCTGAGCCACTGCCTTAAGCCCAGTCTCAATTCTCCCCCTTAGTCCTATTAGGAAAGCTCTACGGATGCTTTGCAAATAAAAGCAGTGATGTCGGAATTTGCGTAAAGGTTTTAGGGGATGATATATATATTTAAACGTATCCATAATTTTTATTTCTGTGGTTATAAGGCTGGAAGTTACTTTTTTTCTGTTGTTTGTTTGCTAAGGAATTACCCATAAATCACAGGGATGTCACATGAAACACCAAGTTTTTATTTTATTCAGCCTTAATGTCTTGTACAAAGAAAAAGAAAAGAGAACAAAAGCCAGAACATATTAATGTTAAAGAAATTATGACAAGATGAATATGTTTAAGGGTAGGTAGTTCTCATACATTTCAAGTACTTTTTTGATTAAGCTCATTGAAATAGTGAATAAATTAAGTTTCATGAGTTACAACAAGAAAAAATAAAGAAGACGATTATAATTTATATTTGTGGATATAGAATTTGCAGAATAAAATAATTACATTAATTACATTAATTGAGTCCATATTCATTCCATGAAAAAGAAATATAAATTTCAAATTTCAAAAAGAAACCAGTGACTATATGCATCTAATGAATTGTAAACAGTCCTTCCAAAACCTCCTTGTGACTAAGTATTCCCAGAAAAGATGGTGGATTGTTTCTGGATGCTCCTTACAGAAAGCACAGTGTGGGTCAATTGTTTTAATAATTTAACCATATAGTGATTGGTCAGGTCGATTCTATGAGTAAGTTTAAACCAACATCTTTTATTTTGTTACTAATAAAGAGTTTCTGATAGAGGGTCCAACTCTTTTTCCACAGGTTACCAGAGATGAAATTTAGCCAATATAAGATTACATTAGGCATAGATATATCTGTTTGAAAAAGGGCCCGAATTTTTTTGTTGTTTTTACGAGCAAGAGGAGAAACACAGAGGTTTCCAACAGAAGCCAACATAAATAATGTGTTTTACTCTGAGCCTTATTAATTCTTTACTTTGGTCTTCAGGCCCTGTTGATGAGGTGATATCACACTGATGTTAGCCACACTCTGTGGGAAATTCCTGAAAAAAAATCATGGTTGCAGTGTTTTATACTTGGAGACAAATCGTCGCTGCAGCACCTTCTCGACTGCCATTCTGTTTTTAATTTTAAATCCTCTTCTTTTTTATTGCTGATAACCATTTTGGCTTCTCTCCTTGCAGTGCGGGTATCAAAGTGCTGTCCCAATCCTATTTAAAGCATTTCGGGCCCTTGTGGCCTGGCACACTTGATCCCTCACACAGGTGATGTCGGTCCCATGAAGGGTAGTGATGTCCCAATACTCCAAGCATGTAGGGGTAGTGGATATAATGAGGGGTAGTGGGTATTAATCCAGCCCTTCAGAACGAGGGAAATCAGATGCTGACTTGCCGAGGAAGGGCCAGATAAATATCCCGTGATGCTTT
>JBBDHI010000024.1:5334413-5346967 GCA_037177115.1 Craterocephalus stercusmuscarum
TTTACTTTATATAAACCATAAATTAATGATTTACTTGTGAAAAATAAGGATTTAAAAGCATGATACGATACCTTTAAGTTTCACATTGAACATCTTTTTAAAAAGCTTCTTTAGGAAAAGACTTGTTAGAACCACATACTTACCTCCTTGATTATGGCGACATTGTTTAATGCCTCAGCTCTTGAAAGCAGGTGGTAGGACCATCATTCATCACTGATATTTATTCTCTCTCTCCAGACAACTGTTCATTATTATCCACACATAGACTTCTATTTTACAAATCCATCCTCAGACAACCTTTTGCATGTCACACAAAGTGCCCAGTCACTGGCTGCATTCCCAATCTTCATTTCTTTTGGTATTCCCTTGGTACATTCAGAGCTCAGAAAATCCTCTTAATCTGCCCCCTCAACCTGGAATTCATTACAGCTAGACCTCAAGCAGTCTAGTTTGATCCTATTGTTGAATTTTAAACTCGTTTCATGCACAGGGAAAAATTGAGATCTTGTGCCTGTTTTTAGTAATTGCGTTTTATTTAGTACTTTTTTAAGAATATTAATACTCTAATTTGTGTTTTTAACTATTTGTATGTATTTGTGGACAGGTCATTCTTGGAAATGAGATTCCGTATCTCAGTGAGTTAAGTTATATGAATAAAGGTAATATAAAAAATAAATGAAATTGAATAAAAGCTCTGGATGCCTTCAGGTCAAACACTGGCGCAACTCTGTGGCTGACGCCCAAAATTCAAACTCCACCCATTGCTGTCTAGCCGTTGGATCCTTCATGATTGTGAACAAGTGTAAATTTCCCTCATAACCGGATAAATTCTCTTTGGACAGTTGTGAAGAATACATCCAATAATCGAATTCACTAGAATATCACTAGAAAATCAAAGTAGAAAAAACTCTGAAACTCTTTGTTTTCAATGCCATGGCAAGTTAATCTAAAGACAGACTGGGACACTCAAACATGTGATACAAAACGATGCCACTCACTTATCTGATGAGTATTCAACACTGTAACGTCAATCATCGATAAAGGCGAAATAGCATAATAGGGTCGCTTTAAAGAGGAACCGGATTAAGCTTAATTGAACTGGCCAGTTGTGAAGAGCTACAATAGTGGTGGCAAAAGAGGCCATTGCTGGATCTCCTCATCTGAGCAAGCAAATTGCACTCAAGCCCACTGCTAAGACCTCATCCAGCTGCAAGCTAGAGTGCCAGCTATGTAAGTCTGCAAAACTGTCCAAGGAAAATGCGCTAATTTATTTATGGAACAAGAGTGCAAATAAAACAAAGAAGGCTGACAAGATTCAGCACTTAGGCTTCTTACTACCAAAAACTGCTGCATTTGATTAATAAATAATTGTATAAATGCATATGATTGATATCTATTGAAAGTTTAAAAGGTTTTAAGTGCTAAAAGGTGATTTATTCTATTTTTGACTTCAAGAAGAGGAGAACAGATTTCCAAACTAATTTATTTTTTGCACAAGACATTTGTTTTATCTTTGTGTCAAATGTTTGCAAATGAAAATCAGGTTTATCGCGACTGAAAATGCATCAGCGAACAGAACATAATACCCACCATCTGGAATCGATGTGAGAAAGGTGAGAAGATGGAGCTGTTGGAGGAACATGAAATAATACACAGTTCCTCTGTGCTGTATATCAGAGAGTGCTGGGCTGCTTTCAACATTTCTGTCTCACCAAATGCTTACATCCCCGTATCAGCATTCCTGAGGTGAAAAGTTGTATATAAATCAGCTTATCTTTGAAGTCTATTCTCTTGATTCACTGTGGTTTTGCAGCCTTCAGTCAGCCCGTCTGTAAGCAGGTAGAAATCAGTGGGAAAAAATTGCACTTTCCAATATGTCATTGTCCCTCCACATGTCACTGCAAGGGAGGAAGAGAAAAAAATCTAATCCCTAACAAAAATTTATATAGAACTTGTACTGTTTATGTGGCTTATACTGTCTGCCTGGGTCATTAGCCTCAGCATCTCGCAAGGGAAATAAAAAGAACACATAAAGTCAAGGTTTTAATTTGAGTGTGCTAAACCCAATTAAAGTTGGCATCTCTTTTCATGGCATCTTTCTTTCTGAATCTGTTTTAAATCTGTTTACTTTATACATAATGCAAGGAAGGCCAAAGTGCAATATTAAAATTAGTTTCACAATTCAAAGCGTCGGGCCTGAATGTAAAAACATCCATCTGGTTGATCTTAGAAATATATAAAACCTTCCTGAATTTTTTGCTGTGATATTTACAGATGGATACATCCCCTGTAAGTCAGTGTTTCACCTCTGTTCTGCAGTTTATACTCATCATGAAAGCTGGCCTAAACACACTGACCTTTCAATGGCCATGTTAAATTGACTTTCGTTAAAGGGCAGTACTCTGCATGTGAATGTCACAATTGGATTGTCCCTCTTGTCTGTACCTTGTTGAGCATGAGCAGTCCTTTCAATTTGCCAGCTCTTCCATGCGGTTTGACATAACATCCCAATGGACAACTGCACACTGTTGCAGGGTTGTCAGGTTGTGGGACGGTAGCCACATGAAACTTAAGAATCACAACAGATAGATTTGCTGCTGTGCATGACTCATAATGTCCTAGAGTTTAAAATTTTAAGAAATCTGTCCTTGTGCTTGGGATGTAATTCATAATATATGCTTAGAACCATCTCCCAGCTGTAATGTGTGAAACACACTGATGCAAATAGAGCTGGGCATTGATTGAAGAGGAAGTCTGGAAAGAGATTAAAGGGGCAGAGGAAAAAAGTGGGGTTACATTCATCAGATCAAAATGGAGAAAAACAGACACCATCCAAACACGGTTTAATTTCCAGCCGACAGCTACATTCTGAAATATGAAGGAATCAAACCACACACAGGTAGGCAACATGGGTGCAGAATTCGGTACTTTTACTGGCAACTACCAAATTCAAGCAATATTTCCACCTGCTGAAGCGAGTGCTTGCAAGATTCAGTCTCCAGAGCACCAAAACAGCCATGAAAGGTCGTCTGTTCGAGGTAAAAGTCCATGAGCTGCAGGGGATGTCAAAAATTTCACAGATACTTAGACAGAGGTGTCACTCTGATGGATGTTCTAGACCTAAACTTTACTAGTCTCTCTCCAATATATCATTTCAATCTGAAGTTGTTGAAACAATTTTTAGTCTGTTTTAATTTGTGAATCACTAAGACAAAAACCTCTGCTCTGTTGTTGTTAACCACCTCCATGTTAGTGAAACAAAGTAAGTGTTGTTAAAACAGAAACAGTTAGATGTTACTGTACTATAACATTGAAATAACCTGAAATCTGTTGAGAGTAAGAAATACATCTTTTATTCCCCTATAAACACACAAAAGTACAAAAAGTTAATACCATTAGATATTGATACTGATTCCCAGGTACTGGTACCGTAACCATTTAAATGGGTGAAGTACCCATCCCTATACAGGTATATATGTAATTTCTCACACATGTTAGTAAGTAGAGGGCAATGGATTTATTCGGCACAAATTAAAACTTCAGGTTTTTAATATTTAGACATAGACATTGAGCCAATGAATATGGCTTTGTTAGTCACGGAAACAGCTTAAAACAGTAGTTATCTGTCTTACTTTACGTGGAAAACCTGAGTAAAAATCAACCTATGTCCCCAAAACCTTTCGGAAACCCTCTGGGAACGTCTCAGCAGTCATTTTGATTTGAGTGGAAAGACAGATGACTGAGCAGCGTTGACATGCTAAGATTTTTCCACAGCTGAGAAGTTGACAAGCAACTCTAGTCATAAAGAACCATTACCGTAGCTGGTCTATCAGAAAGAGCAAACATTCTGACTTTTCAATTTTTAATCACAGCAAACAGTCTTGGTCCAAATGCCTGTGAATACACTCAAACAGAATAAGAAGACATGGACTATGCAAACAACAATAGATGATGTAAAGGCATATCTCTGTTTTTCGAAAATTCATTCATCCCTTTTTTATTGTATTTTTTGCATTTTACAAATTGTTCAAAATATGCCAGTATGCACCACATGAAAGGAGGCTGAGGATGCTCTCTTAGAAGGTTGCAGGGTGTATTGTTTGGCTGTGCCTCATCAATCTATCGAGATACAGGGGCTGTATCAAGGGGCCAACCACAAAAGTGCTCATCCATGCATATCGGATACACACACAGCACTGAGCTATGTGGCGTGACGGTCAAACTGCAGAGGTGCTGCCTCTATTTCGCTCTCACCTCTGTTCAGATGATGCAGAGCCTCTGTATCACTGTTCAATCAATAAAATGACAAATTGATGGAAATGGCTGTGATAAGGATGAATAGCCATGGATCCACTTTTCTGTCCTCCTTACAAGTTATCAGAAAGACAATGTTAAAGCTCTAGAGAGTGTTGCAAGACCCTGTAACCAAAGCTGAACAAAATGCATCGAAAAAAAACTCATGGATGCTATCATTTATTCCAATTCAAGAACAAAACAAATATGTGTTTTATCTTTCTCTGCTTTGTTTAGTTTGCCATTTTGTATGTGTGTGTCTTAAAAGTTGTCAGCTCAAACAGCACAGCCATTCCCGCTTATGTATGTGCCAGACACAAATGCTTATGCTCTCACAAACATTTCCAGTAATGAATCAGAATCCAGTTAGATTGCTATCTGTGGTTTTTCCCATACGCATCTATTTGTCTGTCCTCCCCATAATGTCTGCAGGCAGCTCTGCTGCTGCAAGTCAATTTATCCCATCCTCTTCTCTTCAGCACTCTTCCTTCTTCTTCTGCTTTATTTATTCCTCTCCATCATCCTGTCTATTATGACACAATATTTGCCTGTCTTATCTGCTTAGCTATAAACCAATCAAAGAAGCAGTGCTGGCTGTGCTGCACCACTAACACGGATTCACTGTCAAAGGAAAATATTTAGCACTACACCTTAAATATTGCTAAGGTCTATTAAAGCTTGCAAATACATAATCATGACTCAGTCTGACACACGTGTATTGATAGCACAAAATGTAAAATAACTGGGATATAATGCTTTTTGGATCACTGTTAGGATGAGCATTATCCTCTTGGCAACAATGGAGAACTATGATTAATTTCTTGCCATCAGACCACACAGTGCTTATGTTGCCTGAGCCTGGCAGCAACTTTAGATCAACATAAGCAATACAGTGTCAAATATATCATAGACTTAAATCTAAGGATAGCATCTGCAAATGAGGTAAAAACAGAATAAACTGTGATGCATAAAATGTAAAAGACGCAACACAATTTCTGTTAACTGTGCTGAAGTTCAGCGCCTCAACATTTTGGTAAACTCTTTGGGGTTTTTCTATCTGCAATTAGCTGAGTTTATTATGGAATAAACAGAAAACAATCAATAAAAACAGCTCCATCCCATGATTTTATCACCTTTTTTGACAGTCAAACAAAGGTTATGTCAAGAAATTACTACTATGCATAGGTTAGATAGGAAGTAGAAGAAAAAGAGTAAAAACTAGCATGATTTTATTCTTAGCTGACTTAAAACATATCCTAAAGATCTATTAAGTACACTAATGAAATAATTGTAAAGGCAGTAAATACTGAAAACAAACTTAAAAAATTTTTTCTGATAAGCTTTTTCCTTTATCTTCTCGCTTGTTCCTAAATTCTGCAGTTGTGTCCACTATTATGTTAATTTGGCCACATGAATAGGATTTTCTTAGATCAAAGCAAAATGTCCCTGCAGAATTGTGAAGCACCCCAGTGAGGATAAAACAACAATAGTTTAATAGTGAGGTGCTAATTGCCTGTGTGGAACCCAGCAAGATAAATCTAGATATCAAAAATCCAAAAACATGCTTTTTTGTTTTCTTTTTTTAATTAGCTGTGCTAATTTTAAAAAACAACAACGTGACAGGCAGTAGGGCACTCCGTTGACCCGAGGTCAACATTGATTCAACTTTCAGTCTTACTCTTTAAAAGGGCTTTTAGTCATACAGCTCAGTTTCCTCAGGTTTTTCCCCATCTTCATTAAGGCTCACTGATTAGCATGGAAGCCAGTGGTTTGTGTGACAAAACATCCCTAAAGAGATCCAAAGGTGACATTGTAAGCACTGCAGCCCTGCTTTTCCATTGGTCCAAGTTGATCTATCAAGCCGTCTGACTGACAGATGCAAAGCTAAAAGCTCAGTTGATTTTCATCCATCTGAAAATAAGCTTGCCCCTGGGAGTTGATCAGCACTCTCATAGCCACCTTCAACACTGACACACTGAGACTTGTGATGGAAGTAGAGGAAACAATTGGAAGTGCAAACCAAATGACTCTGCAGGATGAATAGATGAAGCTGTAGGGAAAATGAAAAGGAGAAGAAGGTTTGGAGGTGGAGCAGCCAAGAGAGAAAGTGAGAGCATGATCAGCCAGAGGTGGAGCCGCAGTAGGGAGAGGAAAAGTGTGACAGCGTTCACTTAAGGCAGCCTGACAAAAGAAATCATCCACACTGTCAGTCTTTGGGAGTCAGTTCAGGTTATGGGAATGAAATACATGCAAAAGGTGTCTTATGAATTTCTTATGGTCTTTTTTCTTCTTTAAACATCTGTCATAGACACGCCATGCTCTATAAATGATTTATTTGGACCATGAAGCAGCGGTTTTTGGTTTTTAAAATGACGTAAATCTAAGATAGCATGAGATATTTGCGTTGTAATATACAAAAGGACGTGAACGCAGAGTCACTGACTCTTAGGCTTCTGCCGTAACATATGGCTGCACTTACAGAACTTACAGAATATATACAAGATGCAAATATTAAAGGGTCTAAACTTACACAAGTAAATAGAACTAATCCACTTCTTCCTCTTTTCCCTTCTTGGGGTGACCTCAGTGTGTCTCAATTATCTCCAACAAATCCAACAAGACTTATTCCTGGTCTAAATTGATGGGCTATCAGTTTTCTTTCTTATCTTATTAGTTGAGCTCAACTCACAATGTTTTCAAAGGTGCTAAGATTGATATTTAAATCTTTTATCATGCTATTTGCAGATGAGATCCTTGCATTACTGAGAAAAAGTGATAAAGTAGTAAATCCTGTGCAATTCTGGGAAAATAAAACTCCGTAAATGTGCGACTAAGAGCAAGAAGTCAGTTATCACTCACTTGGTTTTGCAAGGATCAAGACAACCCAAGTCTGTAAATGTGAAGCAGAGGCAACTTACGGTTGTTTTGAACAGGCGACAGCGAGTCACCATGGCTTCAAAGGCATGTAGCAAAAGTAATTATCAAAGCGAAAAACAAATTGCAGATGAAACATGCATATCTGTCCAAACGGTTTTACGAACGGCCATATAGCGGTAGTCTCGTGTATCGCAAGACTTCCAAACTAAAACAAGCTAGCATCAATGGGCAAAACTGCAAGCACCGTTTTGGGTATCGGGAGACCCGATAGAGGAGGGAATGTCAGCTTTTTCATCAGAACAGGTCAGTCAAGCAAAATAATTACTTCCAAGCAACTTTATGATTATGATAATGTTGCATAGATCTGCTTTAAGTAAAAGCACAAATATTTACCCTCTTTGCATTAAGATTGTTGAAATACACCACAGATTACTATCCTATTGCTCCGGGGCCTACTGACCAGACCTACCTTATCCAAATTGTGTGAGTACATATTTGTTTTTAGAAATAGTTTAAGTAAACTTTACAAACACACATTTAATTTCACATGGACAACTACAGACTTCCACAATATTCTGTTATAACGTATATGAAAAGCTAGACTTTCCTCTCCTTTCTCCTTGTCTCACAGATTTTTGCCAATAAGAAGCTGGAGGGAAGGCTACGCCGGATGAATGACATGAGACATTATACAAGCTAACTGCGAACATGGAGACGAATTCTTAAGAGAGTATTCTAATTCAATATTTAACTAATCCATCTGGCCCACGTCACTGAATGCAGATAGCTATCACAACCTTGAGCCCAAAGACAGACGAACACTGACTCTCATTACTCAGCCTCCATTACCCTGTTGCTGTGTGTATTTGGCTTCACTCTGACACGCTAACTATTTCTGGCCTTTTGAGTTGCAGCTCAGTTTATTGTTTCCTCTAACTTTTGATCCTCATTCTGTTGCCGATTGAAATTATTGCTTATGTTTAAGTTTAACTGTGTTTTCAATTTCATTGTGCATGTCCTCGAAGCAAGACTAATTTTCTGCTTTTATGGTCACGCTTGTGCTCATCTTCAATTATCAAGCACCACTACACAGATAAAAAATATTTCTAATATTTCTCCCCCACCGTTTACATTTCTTGTATTGCCAGGCTCTACGTAGATCAATAGTTTTAAGGGGGAGGCTTAGTACAGGGCTGATGTAATGCAAATGGATTTGGATTCAGTTTCTCTGCAAGGTAAATCCATGTCTTAACTTTGATTGCTTGATACATTCCTGCAGAAGACTGGATGATTTCTCATAGAAGCAAGAGGCTCAACCTGTGGGGGGAAAAGTCTTGCATGAATAAAAAATAGACCCAAGCAGGGATTTTAAAGGAGCTATACCTGATATTAAGTCAGGCTATTTTAGTTAGCAAAAGCAGCTAGTTTTTAGCTTTGGCGTGACGTTCTTTCTTGGCCAATGGGGAGAACGCTCTTACTGGCTGCCCAGAATTCGGAAGTTCCGGAGGTTAACCCCATTGGCCAAGAAAGAGGGTCACACTAAAGCTAAAAACTAGCTTCTTTTGCTAACGGGAATAGGCTGATTTAATATTGTGTATAGCTCCTTTAAGTTCAATTTCATTCTCTCAGGCTGGTTTTCCCCACGACTTGTTAAGGAATCTGTTTCTGTCTCATCAGCCACTGCCAGTTTTCGTTCCATTTTCTTCTCTCCCTCCCTCATCTCTTTCCCACATCTTTTTCTCTCCTCTTATTTTCAACCTTCCTTCTCCCCTGTTGTCACACCCTCGCCCTCCCCTTTCTGTTTCTGTAATCAGAGCTGCGTCTGAGCAGTGTTTACAAGGTCTTCCCAGGGGCTTGCCACTGTGGCACATTCTCTTTACAACTACTCACCTCTCCTCATCCTCCATTACCTCTTCTTCTTTTTGTCGGTCAGATAACAGAGGAAGCAGCTGAAAACATTCCTTTCACTCAAATTTCCATTTCCTTCACTATCCGCCCCCACATGTCAGATATGTAGGTGGCGGTTTTATCTCTCGCCTCAAGTAGAGCTCTGTCACTCTGGATGTATTGCAGAATTACTAAGAATTAATCAACCATTCTTTGAATACTCCTCCAGCCCAGACAGGTGCCATCATGCTGCCACACTTTTCCTTTTCCATCAAGTCGTGGTGGGGTCTTCAACTGTCTGTCACTGGTGAAAGAGGGGTTTTCACACATGGTACCTGAATGCTCAGCACACCAACAATATCTTCACAGTTTCTTCAGTATTGTGCCAATTGGTTCTTCTTAAAAGGGCTGTAAACTTAGGCTCAGTAGATAACTTCAAAAACACTGATGGGAAGCATCTTTGAGATCAGGTCTTCACATCTAACATCAAACTTCACCTGGTGACAGAGCTGGACTCTGACTACTGATTTGTGGATGAAGCTTTTTGTTGGGTGCTTGACTCACATATGACTTTGGACAGTATCAATATTATATATATCTGCACTGAATCACACAGCTGCATAGCATGTGGGTTGCAGTTACCCTGCAGTAACTAAGTTTAATTCCCTGTCATGTCTTCAGTATTTTCTCATGAATCTGGCAAGAAGGGGAATGTGTTAAAGAATCCGTTTGTTTGACAAAGAGCAGTGCGAAAATAAACTGAGACAGCAAGCCAAACAGCAAACATGAACGCACCCGTAGTTGCATATAGTATCTAAACTCTCATCATCCGTCCATTTGCTGTACGTTCTTATTCCAATGGAGGCTTGTGGGCCGGAGCCTATCAGCAGCAATCTGTTGAGACGCAGACTACAGTACACTACATTCAGGTTCTAGTACTCCAGTTGGGCTCAAAAGTGTACATTCCCTGGCAGAGATTGTGATTTTCTTTGACCATTATTCAGAGAATATGAATAAGAGATGGTGCCAAATTTTGTCAATCAACTGTTTGCTATTTTTAAGCATTGTGCATCAAGGATATTATGAAAGCCCAAGTTGTCCTGAAAAGAAAGATGTATAATACTTGATTGTGCATCATAAGATGATAAGATTGTTTTATTAACAATAAAACACAAAAAGTATGAGGTGGGGAAAATCCCCCAAAATGATCTCAGACTATAAAGGGTTAATACTACATAGCTTGAAGTCTTTCCCGACATGTTTGTTGGAATACCAACCGTTTTAACAGAATCTGTCATTTTCCACTTCTTAATAAGAGTTTGAAAACTGCTGACGGTTTTCTCAAGTCCTTGGATACTTTTTTATACTCCTTTCCTGTTTTGTACAGTTCAGTTACCTTTTCCCGTAGATCCTTTGACAGTTGTTTTGCTTGCATGACTCAGAATCCAGAAACATTGGTGCAGTTCTGGATGAAAGATGCAATTGTCTTGCAGGAGCCCAGAAACTCACTGACCTTATATCCGCACACTGATTACAAGCAAACCGATCACAAGTAATGACTGTTACCTTTAATAGCCATTCAAACCTTTGTGTGTTAGCTTGTGTGCATGGCATCAGGCCAAAATCATCAGTGTGCAAACTTTTAATCAGGGTCATTTGGATATTCTTTGTTGTTGTGATTTCAAAAGAATAAAAACAGTTGTTTAACAATAAATGCCTCACCCAACTCTTCACCACAAATGGAAAAAACCTTTAACATTTATTATTTATATTCTCTGAAAAATGGCCAAAAGAATTTTCACAAATTCTGCCAACTTTTACACATTACTGTATTAATTTCTCTTAACTAAATGATGATTAAAAGAATTAACAATCTTACTCCATCTATGGTGGCAGCAACCATTTGTGCAAACTTATTAATTCAGCCAATCACTCATTGAACATTTGTCATACCCGGTTTATGTTATTGAAGATTGCAGGTGGGCTGGAGTGTGAGAGGCAGGGACACTGCAGCGTCAGTCAATCACTGATGCTTTGCAGAAGGATTTAAAGTCTCCAGAGTGCAAAGCTTCCCATTTTTCCCTCAGAGCTAAAAAGACTAAAAAACCCAAGTGTTACATCAGAGTGGTAAGGGGGAGAGTAGTTGTATTGGGGGGTGGGGGTGATATGTCTATTTGTGTGAGCGTCAGATGAGCTGATTGGCACAAGAACTGACTGATTGCTCTTGAGGGAAGGTGGTAATTTCTCTGTCATATTGTGACTGATTATAGCTCTGAAATATGTCACTGTTCTAACTCCATCAGAAGTTTCTGACAGGAGTCTTTGATGTGTGTTCACACAGACTGGAAGACAAACAGCTATCTTACCAGCAGCTCCACAGGAAGTAGCACGACAGCTTTTGACTCTGCTCACTGCAGTCACCTGCATGTTGTAAACTGTCATGCAATACTGTGCAACTGCCAATGAATAAAACGTTTTCACAGCTTGTCTGCTTGAGGTTGTTGCAGTATTTTATACGACACATGTCAATGTGATAACTAACACCTGACAGACTGTTAGCGGGGCTATCTCACTTGCAAATTTAACACAAAAACGTAAAAAGTGCATTACAGAAGCCAGAAAGTATGAGACAAAAACTATATGATCTTTGCTTGTAAACCTCGTTTAGGAGCATATTTCCAAGCATTTCTGTTTTACAGGGATTAAAATAAAAAAATCTGAGGGGATAAAACTATCTCTCCAGTTTCTGCCTGGAGGCTGCCAGAACAGCATAACAGTAGACATTTTATGGAGGAACACTTTATAAGCCAATGTTCCACCAGGGACAAGTAACATGAGAAGTGAGGAAGGAAGTCACATCCTTTGCTTGTGGGCACAATATTTAGCAAATCTTTTTTTCCCCTCACGTCACACAAATAAATTAAGCTGATCCTGTTTAAGGTGAAGTGCACATGGCGGCCATATTTTTCTAAGATTTGGAGTGTCTAGTTATATCAGGAAACTATTATTTTATTTTATTTTTTTATTTTGCAACACCCCAGTGGAGTTGTCTTATTATAAATCATTCTTATCTTATGGCATAGTCATTTTTCTTTTTAATACCATTACTTTTGATTCAAATAGGTCATTTTTCTCATGGGTTTCCACTGATGGCTGGATAATGACCATGGGTGTTCGCTCCATTTCAGGGGTAAAGGTGGAAGAATTCAATCCCATCATTGCACTGCATTTGAATAAGGAGCTAAGGGTCAGAGTGTCGGTTGGCCATTATCATACTCCTCATTATTACTTACTTGATTCGCTCATATCAGCTTTCTTGGATTCATGCAGCCATGAAAAGGGGAAAGAGGAAGTAGATAAAACGTCACGTTTTAGTACTGGAAGGTAGAAGTGGTGTGAACAAAAGGAGAAAATTACAAAGATATTATAAAATGACAGTATACTCTGAGAATTTTGAACTTACATGTACATGTGTCCTTTCCATTTTAATTAGAAAC
>JBBDHI010000024.1:5370747-5380837 GCA_037177115.1 Craterocephalus stercusmuscarum
TAAAATACATATTTATGAAAGCAATACTTGATTTTTATTAATATAAAGCCCAATTAGTTACACACTGTCCCTTTAAGGACCGGAGATGGACGCCCATTCCTTTCCCCAACCCCCCATTCAATGCATGGGGCTGCAGTCTTTAGCAGAGTATATAGTGCACTCATTCTATTGGTGATTCGGACACGAAGTAGGCTTTTTTCTCCAGGCTGTAGATCATGTGACCTCCAGCTGTCCCACAACACATGTGAATATGACATTCAAAATCAAATCCAAACTCTTATATTAAAATATTTTCCTACATAGTCTTTTATTCTCTCTTTGTTGCATATCTATTCAATGAATAATGAATGGTCTCGTTTATTCTTAACCAGATTTGATGCTTATGCCACTTGCCATTTGATACAGCATCTTCCATCAGAGAGATGGTGCCAGGTTTCAATTTTAGCATCTTCTTACAAACATTATCTAATAATCATAAAATAAAAAATGACAGCAGATAAGAAGACACAGAAAAGCAATGAGGAGAAAACAGATGAGATCTAGTTTCAACAGCATTTAATACTAATTCGATGTAAAAGTGCATCAAGGAGCGTCGATTCATCCAAGCTTTGGCTATCAGACAGATAGCTTCACATTAAACTGTGATATACTTGAGTCAGTATATGGTGGAGTTTGTTTCTTTCTGTTTCCTTCAGATTAGTTCAAACATACAAGTGCAAAGCAACAAGCAAGGAAGTGAAAATGCTTTGCAAATTATAAAACTAGGTCTAGCTCCTTGTTCAAACTGCAATAACTGCTGGAAAAAAAGGGCCAATTTGTCGAGGTATGTAATTAAATAAATGGCATAGTGAGAGAAGTAGTATTTCCACAACTGGCAGCGCTATGTGTAGAGGATGTTAAACTGAAGGCAGCACTGTTAAGATCCCTCGAACTGTTGATATTGACACACTACAAGAAGCTTCTCACACTGTGAAGCTAATTGTGGATACTGGAGCTCCTGTATCTATTCAGGCAGAGACAATGTACAGACAGTACTTTTGCAGACTGCTCACTTGCTAGTCACAAGCTAGTTACTTATACATGAGATGAGTTGAATATAATTGGCTGCCTACCTTCATAAGATGTCTGGTAGGGACAAAGTTTCAGTTTCCTTCTACATCATCAGCGTTGTTTTACCTTTGCCAGGCCTGGATATTATCAAACCACTCAATGTAAAAATAAGTGGAGGCAAAGGGAATTACATCAAGGATTGCAAGCATGTCTCTTTCTATTAAGAAATCCATGCAAAGTTGATCCTGCTTCTAAAAAAGTCCTGCATTTGTCATTTACTTGGTTTAAGATTCAACAAGTTCTAGGCTCTACTCAGCACCAAAGGTATGAACAGGGTTGGCATAATTTTGCACATTGGTCTGCTAGATTGACTTTATTAGGACAAAAATTACCCTCCTAGTGGTCAGAATGTCTTGTCAGGCAGTCTCTCACATGTTTCCATCATCAAGCACAACACTGACATGCTGGATGCTGAGCAAGACTTTCTGATCAAGATAGCTGAGGTAGCTATATGTCTACCCCCACCATGCAACAACTAGTGCCTCCTTTTTTGATTTTCTCACAAGGAGACCAATGGGGACTAAGTAAAATCTCCTACCACCTCTGGAAGGACAAATAACAATAAGATAAAATAATTTCAAGAATGATCCACCTGTAAGCCAAGAAACAACAATACACTGACTAGAAAAAGACAGCCAACCATGTAGGCCTGCAGTCGGTGACAGTGCAGATACGCAAAGCATCCCATGCGGGGATGGCTGGGGAAAAGGTCACTTAACCACTGTTCGTTTGGTAGCAAACAGAAATGTCTTTCTCACTTTTCAGAGTAAAATGCAGAGTCACTGCTGAATGGCACAGGAGAGGAAACGCCAGCCCAGAGAGAGTTGATCCTATCAGATGTCACAATATTATTTTGTAGAATGATGGTATCTTGTTGTTCTAGTTAACACTTTCTTATATTCAGCTGTGACATGCAAAAATAAAAAGGTAGTGTGTAATCAAGGCCAACTTACCTGATAGTTTTATGTTGCGGATGATAAGGTTTAATGTCATTTGAGCAAAGTTAGAAGGTAGTAGTATTATGTAGGTAATGGGGGAAAGGGTGGGCCTACAGGCATTTCTGAACCTAACATGGACTCTGGCACTTGGGGCTGCAATGGAATCTGCATTCCCTTTTTACTAGTAGGTGGCTCTGAGTTAATGTTTTGTTCACTGACTTCAAAACAACCCATATAATCACCTCTCCACCTCTATGCTTGACAGTTGGTATGGGGTGTTTGTGCTGTTTGGTGCTTTGCATTTTGATCAAACATCCAAAATATTACACATATTATTGTTAAATCAAAGACAACATGAAATTCTGTTATTACATATTATGTGAGTGAGGGAGAGAGGTTACCTGAGGCCAGTTAACGTTCCCTTAGAAAATGTAATTTGTCACCCCCAGCCAGGAATTCATCTAAATTATTCTTTTTTAGAGGGAAAGGCTATAAGCACAAAAAGGAAAGTTACAGTGATGGTAGTAGTTACTAAATCTCCTGACTCAGAATTAAAACATCCAACATAGTCCCACAGTCTGTACCTTTCCGCCAACCATTTGGCATGCAAAGCTAAATGGATCTGCCTGCTTTTGCACATCTTTAATAACATTAAAAATAGTAAGACAAGCTTTTGTTTTCAATGCAACTGATGACAAGATATATCATACATGCGTTCGCAAGGCATTGCCGCAGCATTTGGAGGGATAATGTTCTTCAATGCTTGCCTCATTTTAAAAAAAGCATTTCCATTAGCTTCTATACAAACAGTGAGTGGCAACAGAGGTAAATAAAAGAGTACTGATTGTGAAATAATAAGTATGGAAGTTGCTGCCTCCCAGCCAGCTGCTGCTGTCAGCAGCTTTTGAATCACTGGAAAGCAATGAAACGGAGGATAAACCGGAGCTATTAAAAATGTTTGAAAGATTACCTGCAGGGCCATGTACCAAACACTTGCCTTGATGAGAGAAGATTGGCAGATAGCAGTGGCATCCACTTACACATTAGTCCATTACAATCGGTTAAAATATCTTGATGGTTAAAATATCTTGATGTCATTAGCAAAGTAATATTGTAAAAGTTCACAACCTCAGCGATATACAACAAGGAACCTGTCACTGTCTGTAAACCAGAAACTGAATTTAGACCAGTATATAGTATAGAAAATGTCTCAACTTTTTGTCTATTCAGTTCCAGTTTAGTCACAGTGAGCAGAGTTTTATTTCTGACACTGAATACACCAACAATTTTAAAACAGCGATATTAAGAACCCGTTTGCTTGATTATTATTGCTGTAACTCATTTATATTTTCATAGCCCAGGCAGCTTCCCTATCAGAATCTCATGTATAATTCATTTGTAGTTTAGGATTCAGAAAGGCTCAACACGACTCAAAACAAATGCACTGACACCACAAGCCTACCCAGTCCTCATCTGAACGTTTAATCTTCAACAGTCTCAGCGGTTTATGTTAAATCAATGATAAAACGTCCAACTTTTCCCTTCTCATGCCAGCACACACAGCATTTTCCATGAAGGCCTTTGAAGAATTTGGAACCTTAGATACAGCTTAGATACCAATGGCAACAATTTCTGTCTTCCTGGTAATGTCAACATGTGGTGATGAGGGGGTACGAGGCATGACAATAGAGGACACAGTTTTCCTGCCATAGAACAGTGTGGGCTGTGTCATATTATATTGTAGGCTATTTATGTTTTTTTCTATCTTTTCTTATCCATTTCAATACACAAAAAGACTTGGAAAAAATATGCAAAAAAGGTAATGTCTTAGATGTTTTTTTTAGACATGATAGCCTCTGGGACCTGTGATGAATTCAGGTATCAATGACTATTGCCTTGCTTTTTTCTCTCCTAGCGGTTACTAGTAGGTAAAAATGTTCTTACACACAAGAATATTTGCATTTCTTGGAGGTACGAACTCATTTATTATTCCCTTAAAGTCACAGTGTGGGACATTCTGACCTTATAACTACGTTCCTGACTCGTTTGATGGCACAGTGACATTTTTCATGTACCTTCCTGAAGCTGTTACTGCCTAGCAGCATGCCGAGACCAGGAAAAAAAACACCCTTCACAACTTTTGCTTCCAATACGCCGCATCAGCTGAGTTTAACTAAACACATCATGTCTCACGTGAGGAAGCAGATATAATCTTTCTAATCCTTCTAACCTTTGACAATCAAATATCTGTGGGATGATCATGTGAATCTAAATAAAGTTAATCAAATTCTTCTTTATGTCATTATTATAAGGCAAGTTAAGTATGGAACCACATTTGGTCTACGTCCAGTTGTCCAAAGAAGACCTGCCAGCAAATAGCAAGCTCCGATGAGGCAGACTGCTAAATAGCAGAGATTGCTATTTGGACCTACTAGCAAAATGCTGTCTTTTTCCCCCTCTTTTTTAGATGTTAACTTTTTATCCAGCTCTATCAACAGGTTGGATTCTACTTTGTTCATTAATACCACACCTGTGCACTTTAACTGAATACTTTTTATGTTGAAATATAAACAAGCTACCAGATTAATGGGTCCTAATGAGCTCAGTGAATACTTTCAAGTGTTCTTTAGATGTTTGTTTCTTTAATCGTTAAGACATTCATTTGGGGGCAGGTCTAACTCGTGTTGAACAACTTGCTTTTTTTTTCCCCCTCCTTTTCTTATGGCATTCAAACAGATTCAGCTTTCCCACGAAACATGTGGCAGCCAAGACACTGAACTTAAACATGATTAGGTCTACAGTTTAGTCTGTGAATAAATGTAACAGATTTTTTTTCTCTTTCTAACTGGTTTTCCAATTCCAAATTTTATTAGCATTAATAAGAAAATATATTTTTTTAAAAGAATAGGAAAAACAGATCAATGTTTCCATATTCCTCTTGTAGAGGTCTATTGCAACTTCTTTTTTCTTTCCTGCATTACCAACCTACCACTCCTAATGTGTTGCTTGCCCTGCTCCCTTATAGTGACATTATGCAGCCCAGTTGCCCCAGGGTAGCTGTAGCTCAGTGGAGAGCTACAGAGCTGTTGCCTACTGAACAGGAGGTTGGTGGTTTGATTCCATTCTGCTACATGTCAAAGTGTCCTTGGGCAAGACACTACCTTCCCTCCCAATGTGCCTATCGGGGGTGTGTTAGTTACTTGCACCAAGTATGTTACAATATAGGTGCTGTATGAGTGGGTGAATGAGACATGTATAGTGTTAAAGCGCTCACAGGGAGCGGTCATGTGACTAGAAAAGTGCTATACAAGTACAGTCCATTTATTTGTCTTAAACCAGAATGGAAATATGTCTCCTTATCACTTTTTTACAGCTTTTCAAAAGATTGTTTCAGATATAGTGAATGTATACCTGGCTTCTGTGGCTATGCTGGTACATAAACTAGTTTTGACTATTGAAATTAGTTTTTTCTTTATTACCAGGAATGTGGAATTTCACAAACAGAACCTTTTCCGATAACCGTAAATGAGACATATTCTAATTTTATTGCATGTCTGCTTCCATTGATAGAATGAGCTTGACACTACCAGCATTTATAAAGTGGGAATGCATCCAGTCCTTTCAGATGTTCAAACTTTATGTTTGGATAAAGTAAAGAAAAATGTGTGATAGTATTTCAGAGTAGAGCCCACTGAGTGTCTGTGTGTGAGGACTGAGCTCTGAGTTCATAAGCACCAGACCAGAGTTACTGAGAGCAGTTAATGAGAGAGTTGGCAGAGTTATTAGCTGATCGCTGTAAGTCAGTGATCTGTGTTAGGGAGGATTAGGTTCCACACATCTCCTACAACCTCAGTGGAGCCTGGAACTCAGTCTCAGTCAAGCTCATTAGATTTAAATATGTCTGTCTTGAGCAAACAGACAAGATGGATGCCAACTGCGAAAACAATGAGAGTGAAAATCAAATGGTCAACAGGAATGTGTGTTTGTGTTGCACATCAGTGCCTGTCTGTGTGTGCTGGCATTTATTAAAATGAGAAATGTACTTTGCTTAATCACTGCTTCTCATTTAAATTTGATTATCTGTTGTTATTCACCAAAAGAGATAAACATTAGGGTTTCAGGAGACTAATTTTGGCAAAACCTCCTGACAGTCTGCCCTAATAAATATTCCTTGAATGAAAATATTTCATATGACATGGCTGTAAAGATAAGTCATTGGAAAGAAAAATTATATTTCATGCAAGCAGGACACCTCTGAATACCTCGCAGCTAATGCTGCGTTGATGGATTCCAGACTGAGGAAAAAAATCCATCTAATCGGAGCTCAAATTAAAAGAACAAAGCACGGAAATGCCAGAAAATTTAGACATAAAATAAAAGGGTCACTATGAAAAATAATGGTAATTTTCTGCAATAATAGCCGTGAAAGACAAAATTGAGCTATAAATTATGCTGATTCTCCACTGCTCAATACAGCCATACTTTTTGTTTTGTTGTTTTAACCTTGTAGACAATACCTGCTACATAGTACCACATTTTTGGGTGAAATTAAACAATGCACACCAATTCATCATACGGAGGCAATGGTTACCGAAACATAATTTCCGCAGCTGACTTCACAACACTGCTGTAATATTACAGTATGCTTATCCAATCTCACTGATTAAGGATGTTTGAAGTTCGAAATTAAAGTTAACACTGCTAAAAGCAAGATTTGAGTAGATTCGGGTCATGTGCATTAATAAAGCAGATTATATGTGGTTATTAAGAATCTATATATGGATTTTGATTTTGTAGTTTATGTCAAAAGAATTTCTTTAATAATCTACAGTTTACATCAGTAGCATTGCCCTAACCATGTAAGTAGCAAAAAGTTTATTTCATTTATGGCAGTTCAGCGGTTTTGGGCAGCAACACTAGCATGATGCTCCGCTTAGCAAATTTAAAGAACAATTCATCACTCCCATCCAATGCTCATCACACACTTGCAGTTAACAGTTCACAACAGCGTTGTCCTTGAGCCTTTCAGCAGCTAATTCATGCCATTTCCACAATAAACTTCTCTGCCCTCTTGCTAGCTGAGTGTGCTAAAAGTTAGCATGATGTGGACAGGGCTAGCAGCCTACAGTACAACATTTCAGAGATTTATTTTTCCTTTTTCATTTTACTTTCCGCTTGTCCTTGTCAACAAAAGGTTTGGATAAATATGTTTTAAAAATTTCCACATCCATTAAGTTAAAGCTAATCCAGCACAAAGAGAACTCTTCCGGTCACTTTTATCCACCAAATGAATGAAATACACTGGGGGGAAAAGTGTTTAGATTGAACTTCGAGACTGTGAAAATGTAAATTGCTGTCTATCCAATAAGTACCACTTAGCTAAGAACCAGAACTTGAAACCTCATGATGGAGCTGAGGAAAATCATCTGAGAATAATAAATGTCTACAAAAAAAAATTGGCCACTTCACTTTTCATTATTTTCCTGCAAGTCCATGAGCACAACATGATAAAGTAACCATGTTTATGGAGTACAGTTTTCTTATGCCCAGACATTAGTTTTATGTTTTGCCTGGGCTAAGAGATTGATGGAGAACATTTTCCTGCTTTGGTGCTTGGTTTTGTCTGAATACAAAACATTACACAAAAAATTGGATATTTCCTGTGGTGACTAGTTATTATATAAGAACAAGGCCTTATGCCAGGCATTATGCAACACAGCAGTGAATCAGGCAGATTATGATAAATACACATTAAGAACATCAGCCCTGATATACGATATGTCACTTTATGCCCTCTCAAAGTGTCTCCATTTTGATGCTTCCTCTTTTTTCTCTGCTACTGCCTTTGTCTTTCCCCCATTTTTGCCACAGTTCATACATTTTCTGCAGTGTGTGTAACCTGGCAAATTTTTCTTAATTTGAAAATGTGCTGGTCATTTGACGGTGCATTGTGTGTAGCATTGCATCACCAGCAGGGATGATGCTGGACTGTGAGTTGTTATGATGCAAATCTTAATTTCCAAGTCACTACCACCGCCTTTTTATAACAGTGGGCCCATGAATATCCAGGAAACAATCAAGCCTCCTGATTTCTGCCTCTCATCGAAATGACTCCTCTGACCCGTTAGTTTTCGCTCCTTATTTGATTTCATGTATATCTGCGGCAGCATAATGCACAGCTTTATTAAGCAATCAGTCTTCTAGAAACAGAGGTTTGTGAGCTCATGCATTATGACGGTGCAGAAAGTGCAGAAAATGAATTCCTAATTGCATTTTTAGCTATAAAATTTCTTGTGTTGTTTCCTGAACTTATAACTCCTGACATAGCTTGGAACAAAACGGGGAAAGAACTGTAGATTAAAGATGTACAATTAATACTAATTTACTTGTGTCTTCTAAGGATATCAGAGCAGAGTAAGTGGCTTTAAAGTAGGGCATATAACTTGAGTTCTTTTTTATAGGGCTCATTCTGCTTTCTCAACAGCCACTTCATAAGATCCACCTTGCAAGCATTGAGAACATCTAACCCTATATATGTATATATATATATATATACATATATATGAAGCAATGACCTATCCGCCACACTCCCTGGCAGTCCTTCTTACTCTGTGTACTCTGTGTAGAGCATCTTTTATCCCCCTCCCCTCTGCAATGCCACTCCTCCCTGCACTCCGTCCAAGTGAGCCTATCAAGAGGAAGCATGATAATGAATTACATAACAACAACTTCAGTGCAATTGTCTCCCTGTTTGACTCTGTGCCCTTGGGTATGGAGACAACTCCAAAAGAGAAGCCAGACACAGGATGGGAGAATCACACACTGGTGAGGGATGGAGACGGGAGGATTTGAGAGGAAAAGGGAGCAATCAGTGAAAAATATTAGACATCTGACATTTTCTTGAGTCTTTTTAAAGTTCATGTGGCACAGCAGGACCTCTCTATCAAACTATGCCTTATAGAAAAAGGAGGATCCATTTTAAATGGGATAACTGGTTTTCTTTTTTTTGTTCACACAGGGAGTCAGTCGTTATCATGATTACAGAAACAGTCAAAAGGTCAGTGCTTCTTTGTTTAACGCTGCATGTGGCGTAGTTTGGGTAGGATTGTAGGCAGAAGATAAAACTACAGCCTCTTTAATGCTGCACAGTTAGATGGAGGTGGGAGGTGTTAATAATGAAACTAAGTGTGGTGGGAAATAATAACATCCTCCCAGGTAAATCACAATTGACAGTCGAATTGCCTATTAGTTTAAGGGGTAACTCAAAATGATAAAAGTTGTTGCTCAGTCGACACCCAAAGCCTTCCCATCCTCTGTGGTAGCAGGCTGGAATTTAATCTGCAGCTTAAGTTGTCGGCGTTATCATTGATAGGTTTGACATGGAGGTCACACAAAGGCTTCCTCCCAATTTGGGTAATATTCTCTAACCTTTGGAAAAATAAATGCTTCCCTCCACCCTGCTACAGTTAAATAGTCTTTGGAGAGATTATGGACAGCTACAGTAAGGTCACTTCCAATACATTTTCAGTGTTGTACAGTTTTATTGGAATAGCTATTCTAACGGTGAAGACCCACAGGCTGCAACCTGATGCATCCATGCAATAATAATCCAAGATGGTATGTGTGCTTTTTTATTACTCTTCTTGGCAGTGGGTGAAAATGTCTATGCTGATGCAAGAAATCTCTTTTCGCTGCTGTAAAATGCACCATGTTTTGGATGATGCATGCACCTGTTCAGCTGTACCTGGGGTTAGAAACTTTACTCCTACTGGAAAGGTCTGCATAACTCAGAACAGAGCTTTTGTCAGGGATCTGGTATTTTCTTCTGTCTTTCATTTATATATTTAAGGCGAGATAGTGAATAGGGTCATATTTATAGCTAACTGGCATCACCATTTTGATCCTCAGACTATTATTTCTTATATTGCAAGTCTTCTGGCATGTATTGTTTAAATCTGCAAATAAGGTATTATAAAGACAAAAGAAATGATAATTTGCACATTTCTAGGGGAAAAACAGAGGATTAAGTTGAAAATTGTTTT
>JBBDHI010000024.1:5448386-5459520 GCA_037177115.1 Craterocephalus stercusmuscarum
ACGAGCTTCTTTTCAGCTCATCGGAATCCTATGGGTCACGTGGTTTCAGGCTTTGTCCATTCTTTTTACAGTCTATGGTTAGATCCTGCATAATCTTGCAAAAAAAAGCTCTATGGAAACTATTAAGCCCTGCTGTCTGTCTGTAGGTATTGGTATAATCTATGAGCATGTGTGAACTCTTTTTAGTTTTTTTTAGATTTTCTTTGTCTTTTTCTTGTAGGGTTGTCTCATCCTGAGTGATGAGCTGAATCACACGTCACTGGTGCTGGGTGCTCGGCTATCAGGTTCCACAATCCGGGTCTTCAAACACAACAGTGGGTGGCTTTATCTCTTCCTGTTGCTTACAAAGAAATTCTGCTTCACTCAAAACAAGCAGAACCACAACACTCAGGAATAAAATGGCTCTTTCAACACTTGAAAATAATTACTGTAATTGACTTTACCCAAACGGGTAGTAATGCCCATAACAGGGGTGTGTTTTGCGTTAACAAAACTCCAATTGTCTCTCTTTTCCTTGTTGACTCAAGTTACACAGATCTGGATTTTCCTCCATACCTTTTTGTCTTTTTATTTATTGTATTGAATCACACAGCCGTGGGTGTGGTGTAAAAAAAAACAAAAAACGCACAGGGTACATAGGCGGTCACCAAACACCACCACTTGGAGATCAGAACTAAGATCGCACCTAGTAACCAAGGCTGCATGACTTCTGCAAAATCTATCTCATTGGGCTCATAAAATATTCACACCCAGTAAAAGAAAATGATCATATTTCTGTAAATAAAAAAAAAAGTTTTAAACATTCATCGTCTTTAATTCACTAACTTGTGTGTTGTAGACATGCAAAGCCTGGAGAAGCTGCTGAGAGACGCCATCGTACACGGGCAGCCCAGGACCCACAGGCCTTGGAAGAAAATTCTTATCGTGGTGGAAGGAATATACAGGTACACACTTTCATTTCTCCAAAACACCCAAAGTGCTCCTGATTTATTTTAGTTTGCTTTCTTTCCTTGATTGTTTTTTGGAAAAAGCCCGCAGCCAGTTTCAAACAGCTAATATTGGCAAAGCCAGACTCTTCCATGACATTGCTTTTGTTGTTGACACAGGCAGGTCGTGGTGCAAATATATTGGTGTTTTAAACTGGAAGCTGTTTTTACGATGGGAGCAAACTCATTTGCAGTAAAACAGTGGGGCGCGTTTACACACCAACCGAAACATTATTGCACACATTATAGTTCAGTGGGAGAACATTTGTTTTGCAGGCAGATAGCAAAAGACACTATGGTGACAGAAAAACACATTGCAAATTCACATCTCCTAGTTTACTTCTTTCTTTTTCCTGCATAGAAAGAACAAATAATTGTCATTTTAAATTGTGCTGACTCTCCTGAGAGCAGGATGCTTGCTTCCATGTTCTTTGTAATTAACACGGAGGTAATGAGTGTATTGATCGGTGCGGCTCTGACAGAATCAATGACCTTTAGTGTGGTGTTAATTGAGTTTCCGTTTCTCAAGATTTTTTTTCTTAAGCAAATATTTCAGTTGGTTAAATAAAGAGTGCTTCTTGGTTTTCCCACCTTATGCAAACAATAATCGCTGATTTCCAATGAGGTGATATTTCTGATGAAGATTGTTGGTTTTATTTAATATATAAAAATGTTGGTTTTATTTGATATAACAAATGAAGCCAGAATTGTCAGAAAGATGAAAACAGTCAAGTTATTATCTGATTTATCTTTATTCTTTTTAAATCCCAAAGTATGGAGGGGTCCATCGTGCGTCTACCTGAGGTCATCGCTCTGAAGAAGCGCTACAAGGCATATCTGTATTTGGATGAAGCTCACAGTATCGGTGCCCTTGGACCCAATGGCAGAGGAGTTGTGGACTACTTTGGCCTGGATCCCAAAGATGTTGACATCATGATGGGAACATTCACCAAAAGCTTTGGAGCAGCTGGTGGATACATCGGAGGCAAAAAGGTTTGTGAGAAGTTGGAAATAAAAAGCGAAACATTCGAAAGTGAAACCTTTTTCCCTTGTCGGTGAATCACTGAGATGTACTGATTACAGTGGAAGAAACTCTTACTCGTCTTCTGGAGCTTGAGCAATTTTCCAGCTCCTGGTGTGTCATCTATGCCAACTGTTGCCTAACGGTGTCTACCAGTAACAAAAAAATTCAGCTTCCTGTTTTTACTGGGAAGGATTGAATCAGTGCATGCTTTCATTTTAAGTCAGAGTAGAGGTGCAATCAAGTTTTTTGTGCAACTACAGCCTGATGAGGTGAAGGAAAATGCAAACGCCCTACACATATAAAGCATTTCTCTATTTTCTTATTGGAAGAAATGTTGAGTTGAAGGAAATGTTTTTCAAATTAGAAAACTTTCCCTTTAATCATTCATGTAATCTATGATAAAGTTTCACGCATTTAATTAATTGATTCAGTTAAAACCTAAGAGAATCATTCTGTTTGGTGAAAATAAATATTTATTATTGATATTATTATAATTGATACAGTTTAGTTAATTTCTGTTTCAGGAGCTGATCGACTACCTGCGCTGCCACTCTCACAGTGCCCTGTATGCCACATCTATGTCCCCTCCTGTGGCTCAGCAGATAATCACCTCCATGAAAATCATCATGGGAGAGGACGGGACGTCGCTTGGTAAGTGTCCAAAAACAGCCCTAAGACTCAGTATGCTAGAAAATCAATAAATGTCATAATGAAAGCTTTGGCACTCATCTGGAAGACCAAGTCAGCAGCTTCATCACAATCCACCATGTTTTTTTCTACAGATTATTTAACTACATGGTAAACGGAGACCTTTATGGTGCACACTGCACACAGTGTCAGTGTTTAGCTTTATACACGATGTCCTGTTGAATTTGTTCAGGTTGTCAGGTTATTTGGAAATACCCAAGATTCAGAACAGGTTTCAAAGTTACTGGTGATTTCCCAATACTATTAGAATATTTCTCCTTTCTGCGCGTACCGGATTCGGCCACATGATGGCAGTATAGATCCATTACTGACAGTTTCTCCTGGTTTTTGTGCATGAGTGGGGCTGTCTCTTTATATCAGGCATTTTTCATATGTAGCTATTCAACAATGGCTTGGGTCAATGTCTGGTAAACAATTATTTACCAGCAGATAAAAGAGTGTTGGGCACCTTCATCCGTTAGCTAAAGCATATTTGCCACATCATTTAGCTGGATAAAGGAAATTGTTCAGTGTCATTTGAGCTTACTCTTTGTGATAGTGGGTAAGTTTTATGGTTTTGCATGTTTGAAGAGCTTTTTGTAAACTTGTACAGAAGCATCCTCCTGTCCTTATGTTTTAGGAGGTGCATTTCTATTAAAGAGAGTAAAACAGTAGTGGGGAATCCCTTACTTTTGTCAGATTTAGGTCAGACTGATGGAGAGGCTTCTACATATGGCCTTTATCACTTTCACATGTGTGTTTCTTTGCCTTCACACTGTAGGTGCTGAGCAGCATGGTGCTCAGGGCCTGCAGTCTGTGCAGTCCAGACTCAGCTGGACTCTTCTGCACACACAACTGCAAAACAAAGTCTTGTTATTTTTGGAGGGCGGTGCCCCATTGCTCTGATTCTTCCTCCGTCCAAAAGCTCCAAAATCAGTTTATATGGCCCCTCAGCCATTCAGTTGAGTGCAAAGATAACGACTGCAGGGGTAATCTTTTTTATTGTGTCGCCTTTTGTCTTCATATCACATCTGAGAAGGGAAAGCCAGAGCAGCTGACCCTGCAGCCTGAGTATTGGCTTGATGGGTTTTCCCTGTAGAAGAGCAACAGTGACAATCTGATTGGTTGCAGCCCTGTCGCTGTTTGCAATTCCAGCCTTTGAAGATTCACATGCAGACACAAAGTCAAAGTGACAGCTGAGCTGCCCACTGAAGGTTTATTGTTTTCTTCACGTTGCTAAGGAATGGGCAGGAAACACGGGGGTGCTTGAAATGGAAGCAGCGATTAAACGTAATATTGATAAGACATGGAGGGATGAATTATGCTATCTATGAAATGAAAGGAAGGCAAAGGCATGTGAAAGGGTAAATATCAGTCAGACTCTGTGATATCTGTGGATTTGTTGCCTGTGTGTGTAAATAAGATGCCAGACTTTGTTGTGCTTCAGCTTCCTTTGAAGCGGTGTTATTTCTAAGCGCAGCCAGGCAGATGTGTGTTGCTGTTGGCACTGTGTTGCAGATGGTTATTTGTTTGGTTAAGATGCTATCTCTGCAGCCATGGACTGAGGATCCAGTGGAAGAATCCACAGCGAGCATCAGACTGACACGTGGCGATTGATGTCTGTTTAGTTTCGGCCTTTTGACCTCAAACCAAAGGAACTTTGTTTGCCTTCACAGACTGTCTCCAAATAAATGCAAGGGATAGTAAAATGCATCATCTTATTAACAGAGCTTTGCTCCTTTTTGTTGTGTTTGAAAGTTTAGAGCGAGCTTCAGTTTGGTTTATTATTTCTCTTTGCATGTTAATAGTTCTACATGAATATTCTCTTCTTGCATAAATAACAACCAGAAAAATTCCTCACAGATGCGGTTTCTCTCTGGCAGATTACACATCCTGATAGATGGACTGGAATGTGTGAGATTACATAGATTTATGTGCTGTTCAGACAGGTGCAACATGGGAGATTGGAAAATGACCATTATGCGTAGTTTGTACACACACATGCACAAAAGTGATAAAATAAGGTCTCATCAGGCAAATTTAGTGAAAACATCTGTGTAGATGCGCTGTGGGAGGTGAGATGTTGACTGGCAAATACTCAGGGTTTCAAAGTGCAACAAAAAAATTAACCCCTAAGTACCCCTCGGGAATTTTTAAGATATTTTTACTTTATTCATTTATTTAAAGGGTGATCATTTTGGCTTTGTCAGGGATATAAGCATTAATTTTTGCATCAAATTTTCTTTCTAGTAGGGTTACACTGACACTAATACTGATACTAGGGATACTCTGGAATTTTGACTCATATCCGATATGCTCATATTTTATAACTCATTTGGCCGATAACCGATATCGATACCGATATTCAAGCTGAAAAATAAATGATGTAATATTCATCCCTCCTGCTAAATTAGAAAAATACTCCCAACTAGTGTTGTGTAACAAATAGGGTTGTCAATGTTTACATTTTTACTTACACTTGTACACAGGACTACTAACCAGCATGTACCTGGTTACATGCCAATGATGTCACATTTGTAAAGCCATACAAGTCCTTGCCAGAAGAAAACGTTTATTCAGCAGACAGAAGGCAACTTCTTTCACCATTTTAAGGCTAAGCCCGACCTTTTTGTATTGTTTAATCAAACAATTTTTCATTTCTTTTTTCCCTCTGAGAGCTGCATCTGTTTGGCTGCATCTCAGAGTAAATATGGAATTGGTGAGAAGGCAACTCAGACAGATACCAAAGTAAGCTTAAATGAGAGGTGAAAAAACTTCCCCTTTAGGAAAACATGGGGGGACTCATAATCATTCACTAACGTTGGCGGGGGGGAAAAAATCTTTTTTTCCTCCTTTCTATGGGCTCAACACACGCAGGGGACAAACGGCGTCAGAAACCACATGGGAGGCGATAAACTGAAGCGGCAGCGTTGGACGTTGCGCTCACATATCCAGGATATGTGATCAAGTTGGGAAAAGCCAACAAAACACCAACAAACAATATAACGTACAACATCACGCAGCAATGCGGGTTAAAATCATTAACAGGTTTAGTTTTCAGCTGGACAACGTGCGCATGGAGAATGATGAACGCTGCGCTCTTCTTAAGTCCTCCGCCGCAGTTGTCTTACCTTTATGTGTTCCTGCTGGTCTGAAAATACATAAACAAAGACAAAGGGTGGGGGTGGGGGGGGGGGTGGGGGGGCACACCACCAAACAGCGGACTGATGATCGGTTACATATCGGCGAGGTGGCCGATATCCGATACCGGGCCGATTATATCGTGCATCCCTAACTGGTACCAGTATTGGTGGTTCTGTGACTCAGTAAAGATAAAAGAATTTTCGGCATCTCCCTATAAAAGGCAAGCAGTGGAACCTCGGGGTAACAATTAAAAATGTCATCACTACTTGTCTTCTAAATGAAATTCTGACATTGATGAATGAATATTTAATAAATGCTTGTTTCTAAACTGTAATGCCTGTGAGATTAAAAAGTTAAGTTTAAAGGGAAATTAATGGGACATTTTCAGCCACAAACGTCACCAGAGGGAGTAGCTGGCATTACATAAGAATTACAAATGCAATCAAATCAATTTTACTGCTGATCTTTGACATATCCAAAACTTGAATTACCAGCAAATATCTGTCCCCGTATTATTTATTGTACAAAAATAATTGAGGTTTCGTAACGCAATGAGTCAAATAAGCAAACTGGGATTTAAAGGGCTCAAATCATAAAAGTGTTTGGTCCTTTTGTGCAGGTGTGAAATTGTTCAGGTGATTTGTGGCCAGCAAATCTGGAGATGAAAAATAAAAGAAAAGCTTCTTCTAAAATAACTGTTTCTTTACCTTTTCTAGGTGCTAATCGTCTCAGACAACTTTCAGACAACACTACCTACTTCCGCAGGAAACTGCGCGACATGGGCTTGATCATCTATGGCAACGATGACTCGCCGGTCGTACCCATGATGCTCTACATGCCTGCCAAAATCGGGTATGAGATTGATCCCGTTATTCCACCAAATCTTTTCCCCTGGGCACATTGAAAATGCTCCTCTCATTATAACAACTACCCTTTAAATAATTTATTCAAAGAGCGAACGTGGCAGCATCCATCTTCATCTGTATCTGATCTGTGCTCTTCAGGGCGTTTGGCCGAGAGATGTTAAAAAGGAACATCGGGACAGTTGTCGTAGGCTTCCCGGCGACTCCCATCATTGAGTCGAGAGCGCGCTTCTGCATCTCGGCTGCACATACCCGAGAGATGCTGGATACAGTAAGCTTTGTTTCTCTCCCTGCTGGATTAAATTCATACAGGCTAGCTCACATGTGAGGGCCGTATATTGGCTTCCACGTAACTGTGTGACCGTGGATCCAAGCTCTATGGTCTTCAACCAGATCTGCTTGCTGATTGACTGATTTATGTTCTTTTATGTCCGTGTGTGTGTGTGTGTGTGTGTACCTGGTGAACAATAAAGGCTTCCAGCATGTGCTTTATGAAAGAACCTCGAAGGCCAAGCTGTCTTTAAAGATTACAGCATGGCTCAGACTTTGATTTTTATTTGAGCTGCTGTGTTTCTCCACAGACACTTCATTCATCTTAGTGAGGAGCATGTCAGCACCGTTTGTAATAATCCATTTAAAGGGCATCAGCCTGCTTTTGTAGAACACATGGAGGAGCCGCTTTTTCCGTCTTTGGAAAAGCCAGCCCTCACTATTTCTCAAACCATGGAATCGGGGGGTGGGGGGGGAGAGAAAAAGGTCACGAGGAAGGTAAATTGTTTCCAGGTGCCCTGCAGTGTTTTGCAATGCTGATACATACTCTGGTGGAAAGAAGTGGAGGGGGTTACGTTCGGTTGTGGTTTTTATAGCGAGCCTTCTGTTCACCTTTTGGTTTTGGAGGCTCCTCTGACATGTCAAAAGTCTTCACTTGGTTTTGGCTAAAACAAATAAAGTCTCTTTGGATTGGGATTAAAATCAATCTTCTTGTTGCTGTGTCAGGCATTGGAAGTCATCAGCGAAGTGGGCGACCTGCTGCAGCTGAAGTACTCCAGACGTGTCCAGCCTCTTCCTTCGCTGGGGTGGATGTCTGAGGAGAGCCTGCTGCAAGACTGAGCCTCATCCTGTCAAGCCTTCCTCTCATCTCACTGTACTTCCTTTTTGTTTGCGCGTTTCTGATAACACTCTTTTTTTTTCCCCCCCACTCGTCTTCCTCTGAGCCAGTTCCTCCTCTCAACTGTTCCATATCATCTCACACTGAACTCCCACATCCTGCCCCCAGGCAGTCGGACCCATCCAGCCGATCCACTCGAACCCCGGCAGGTCCAACAAACCCATCCACATATCTGCCTGTTGTTTATAAAGTGCATTATGAGCTATTCTGGTGGCATTGTCTCACGTCAAGTCTTACTCCTGCTTGCACATTGAATGTGTATTTTATTTGTGCAATAATAACATCATTTCTGTAGAATACAAACAACCTTACAGCAGTGTAAGCAGGACTCTTAGGGGGGAGGGGGCATCTGATCATAGCCATTGCTATGTTGCACACAAGAGGAAAACATGACACATGTAAATATTATTTATCGCAGTGTTTATATCGCCTTAGAATAGTACCCCGATCCTCAGAGAGATGCAAGATGATTTGACGGGGTAAGCATGTGTTCTTCATATTTATTGATCTGATTGCTTATTATTTCACATCTATGGATTTCCTTAATCACATTTACTTGAATGGAAAGTATAGACTATTGGTTTCTTTCCCTAACCAAAGGATATAAATGTATAGATATATTTTCTACCTTTCTTCTCTTGAAATGCAAAACAGATGTTCTGAAAGAAAACGTGTAACAGGGAAAGAATTCCAGGGAGCAAGACTGACGAATATTTTTTTACCACTCATTTTCTAAGAATAGATTTCAGCCTTATTTACTGTTTACACCTGCACTCGAAAAGTTTGAGCCTAGTGTCTTTAACATTTCTAAAAGCCAATGAGCTACATGTGTGATTTATTTTTTTTTCCATTCATTCTCACTCAAGTGCTTTCATGTGAATCAGTAATCTGAGCATGAAGTCACGCAGCAACTTAAGTCTGTATGTATGACGGTATTCATCTGATGTACAGACAACTTTATTTATTTATGTGCTTGTTCTCCTTCAGTTGTGTCTTTTTTTTTTCCTTTTTGATAAACTAAACTATTATTGGGAAGGCAGCTCCAAATGTGCCCCAGTGAAGAGTATATTTTTACTCATTTCATGTCTTAACTTCAGTGCTGCACCACTGACGGGCATGCCGAATGCTCAGATGAAGTAGGCAGTGCAGTTTGCAAAAAAAAAAAAAGAAGAAAAGTTTAGATATTTACGTATCCTTTTTCTTATCCTCATATTTTACCATCTGTGAGAAACTTCTGAAACAACATTCCATATCAACCTGTTTTGAGGTTTTAGTGTTTTGGTTTCTTGGCATACACACCACTGTCATGTTGATTTGAGTGTTTTATGCTCTTATCATTCTGTTGAGGTGAACTTGTAGCCGTGTCTTTTATTCGGACAACTGGCTGCTGTTTGGTTTGGTGTCAATCATCTCCCCCCCCACCCAAAACAAAGTTTAAAAAGAAAGTTGAAAGTGGTGAACCTCAACACATCCAAAGGTGATTGTTTTTGGCATCTAAGTGCAGCATGACAGCTGTTTTGCTCTGTTTTAGATATAGTAGTGACACATTTCTGAAATGAATGCCACTGTATTTTTTTTCTCACAGAAAACGGTTTAAATAATAAGTCTGTGATGCATTTGCTTTTAATAAATAAAATATAAAATGTGGAAACCTAGACTGAAATCTGGAGGGGGTTCTCCAAAAAGTGCTCCGACAAAGGATTTTCTTGTAGTCAAAGTTTCCTCTCAAGCTGACTGCAGTAAGTCTGTACATTTCTGTCGATGGAGGCAAAAGTGTAATTACAAACAGCAACATGTCTGTTTTTTCACAGCCAGGTTTTCCTCACTGCAAATACGCATTCACATCCAGGGAGATTATTATGACGTTCGCGCCTCTTTGATGCATGGTGGCATCCTGCTAAGATACAACACATAGGCTAAATGTAAACTGTTCTGACCAATGGAAACTTCTCTGCTGCTTTTGACCTTTGTGGACTTGTATTCCGGTTGAAGTTAAACCTCTTAGAGACGTTTGTTATGCCCTATTTGTTTGTTGACCATGATGTTGGAAACAGTGCTGCAAAGATTAAATCATCCCATTTGAAACCAGACTTTGAATCGGTTTGTTTGTTTCCCACTACTACACGCAAACTAAAGAAACAACTCAAATACTTCCAGCAAACAAATCCTTTGTAAATGGTAAAACACTGGCATGCTGAATTACACAACATTCCACGCTGACTAGTCATCCCCTGCTGCCTTCAGAGTTTACGTTAGCAGTGTGACAGGACGACTTGTGGCGAAAGCAGCTTAAAGAAAGTGTTTAGCCTTTGCTGATGGGGTCACTTCTACCAGGCTAAACCTTGCACCTTATGAGGTGCCTCAGTGGGCCCAACGCACCCCTTCCACACAGCTGCGAGCAATCCCACCCCCAGCTCCCCCAGCGTGAAACCTCTGAATGCGTGCGTAAAAGCCAAGTCTACCGAGACCGGCTGGCGGGGCGAGACGCACACACTCGCTTTCTAAACGCGTTGGATGAACTTCAGCTTGATTAATGGATTAGCGCATCAGACGAAACGCTATCAGAAAAAGCATACTATGAACTCCAGATGTCAATGTATTGGAAGAGAACGCCCACCCACCCACGACGAGTGAGTCACGGTTTAAAGTAGCTGAATAAGCGAGCGCCGGTGCGGACGGAGGGACTCTGCAAGTTTTTTTTTAACCTCTTTCTGCTATAAAGCGTTCCCAAACTGATTTTTATGGAGAAGAGACGGACTGACAGTGCTGCGCGAGACGGTGGTACCAGATATGGATAGAGCGCGGGATACCTCCGGACGCTGGTGCGCATCTTCATAAAGTGCGACGCTCTGAGCCTGACGAGGTTTCAAACTGAAAAGGTCCCGAGTTAAAGAGTGACTGAAACGGAAGACAAGGAGTGCACCAGAGTTTTCTACAAACAGTGAGCTCACTTAAAGAGAAGAGAACCGAGCGAAAGTCTCTTTTTCCCTCTCAAATCTTAACGGGAAGCTTTGAGGAGAGAGAAGATGCGTCAAGAGGTCGCGAGGAGATTTCAGATGCTCCTCGTGCTCTGGTCGATATTTCTCGTCAGTTTGGGGGCAGGGTTTCCAACCAGACGCAAGACTTTTGCCCACAAAGTAAGTTACGCTTTTCTTAAAAATAAATTTTCTCCTGATTTCCCATTTTTGTTGTTGTTTGTTGTCCCACAGAAAGTTGGGCAAGATGTTTACAAACACACCTTTAACTGACTTGTGTATGTATA
>JBBDHI010000024.1:5528513-5542181 GCA_037177115.1 Craterocephalus stercusmuscarum
GACTTTATATAAACCATAAATGAATGATTTACTTGTGAAAAAGAAGGATTTAAAAGCATGATACGATACCTTTAAGATGAAGTTGGGATGCCTGGTAGTTCAGGTGGTTGTGCAGAGGCTGAAGCTCCTAAATACAGCCTGAAGCTTTTGCTGCATGTCAGCTGCTTCTTTCTGACCCTTTTCCTGTCAAGCAAAGTTGCAATAAAGGCTGCTAGTGCTTAGAAAACACTTTCAATCTCAAAGTTAAGCCATTGTCAGTCTGTTCCCTCTTTGTTTCTGCAGAGTTGGTCCATATAGTAAAAGCAAGTCATTAGTTTGAAGCTAGGTTGCAGTAAAGGCCCGACTATATGCTTTTAGGTTTTGTTTTGTAGTTTTGTGCCTGCTTTGCTAAACATGGTCTATTAATATGTATATTACCAGGACAAACTATTGTTGGTAATTTTTTGTTTTATTTGTTTTGCTCCTTTTGCATGCAGTTCCACTGTAATACCCAAACTTGCTGAATCAAAGACAATAGAAAACTGTTTGGGAACAGTGTGTGGGCCAGTACCTTACGGTACACTAAATCTATTCTATTTCTAAAATCTGTATTACGGTCAGATTGAACTTTTATTCATAATCAGTTTATTAGAATTAATCATGATTTAATATTAAATCTCTTTCTGCTGGTTGTTCTTCACTTGACTTCCATAAACTTCAGGCTGTGGCGCGCCTTTTTTTTCTCTTTCCTCTTTTTTTTTTTTCTTTGTTGTTTTTCTAATTGCTTCAGTTTTTAACATGGTACTCATTTAAATTCTACATCCCAGCTTGAATCCACTCAGCTCCAGACTGATATTTTGGACTTCGCTGGCTACCCCAAGATGTTTTTATACGATAAACTGACTTTGTATAAGCACTTCATGGAGTTCCCTGTACTTTGAGTTGGGTGTTGGCACAGACAAAGCAGAAAAGGGAGAGAGCTTGGATTGTTTCCGCCCTTTCTTCAACATCTTGAGGTAATTGACCCAACTTCGTCGTGCCTTCAGCACACATCCACACATGCGGCAGTGGGTTTAAAAATCCCCCTTTCTCCCACAAACTCTCTCGCTCACTTTCCTTCCCTCCCACACAAACTCGCGCTGTCAGCTTAGACACCCGTGCAACCCACACGCTCTCCCTGTCTTACAAATGCTGCGCATACACATTCATTCATACGGCACACGCATACACATATCGCTTAGAGAATACCCATGTCTCTGTGCTAAAACACTGAGATGCAGCCGTGAATAGGAGATGAAAGCCAGAGCCGAGCCACGAATAATAAAAGCAGAATGATTTCAATGCACTCCAGGCTTCTAAACAGCCTTGGGATCTGACTCAAAAACATAAGGGGATTCCAAAGCTCGGTCCTTTTTAACTATAGTATTTACAAAAGCTACTTTGATGTCACAAAGACCTTGGAGTAAACAGAGTGGAGGCAAGTTTTGTAACATTCCTCCTTGAGCATTAAATTAATTCCCAATTTTAATGCGCACATGTACGTTCACACTAAATTTTAACATTCAACCAGATTCTTTCAGCTTCCCTTAACCAGTACAAATGACTACATGCTGTCTGGGCCATTGAATTAGCTTTTTAAAAGACCTTGACCTCCAATAAACTCAGTCCCACCCAGTGTCCTGTACTGGGATTTGAAGCAGATGCCCAACAAGAGTGACGAGAGACAGAAGTGTAGGGATGGAAATGCAAGCTGCAGATTGAAGGAGTCTGCTCTTCTATCTACGCTTGGAAATTTAAGTGTCATGATGTGAGATTTACTATGAATAACTTAATTTTATAGACATTCTCCCTCTGTCATTGAAAAGCTAAAAACGGAGTGCAGCAGATTAGTAGAAAAAAATGCACTTGTAAAAATAAAACCAAAATGAAAAGTATTACAACATTTCTCTTTGTATGGAGCGGATTACAGGTCTTAAACCTTTCATTCTTTCTGGCCAACGCCCGTAGCCGTCTGAGATGAAGCTGTGTATAGGTTGCATGCAACAGGAACAAATTTCATCAGAAAGAGGCAAAAAGGGCGCCCACTTAAAGTTGTTCCTCGAATAAACGAAATCGTAACATTCAAAAGCTGTGCGAAAAAAGTTAAGACTGCAGTACTATGAAGCAACATTCCTGCAAAACGGGGATCTGAAACTCTGTGCTCCGGGTTCTAGATGTTTCCCTCCCTCAACACATCTGAGCCGGAGTTTGACATCCACGCTATAAATGTTCATGCATTTCTAAGAGACTTGAATCTGCAGGCTGATAAACATAAGTGTAAACCGGGAAAAATTTAAAGTGACTTAAGATGTTTGAACAAATTCTTGGGCTGCACCGTATAATCAGCCAATAAATGCTCCTCTATACTATATCAACATCATATCAGCCAAGATGGGGGGTCAAGCTAAACTTGGCTTAGTTGCTAATTTCAGTGTTATTAACAACTAAGCCAATACTGGTATAACTTTTGGCCACTAGGGGGCTAAACCTGTGACTCCCCACGGGTTACACGACACTTTCCGGCCTCCTCAGACACTGTTTTCACCTTCTTTCTTCATTCAGTCATGACAAACTTTAGATGAAAGAGGAGGAAAAAGTTGCAGAAAGTAGACCCTTCTGTTTCAGAGAGAGCTGTAAAGCAAAGCACTCCAGGTAACATGAACTCATGAGAGACGGATCCGCTCCTGTAAAGATGCAATGTCTGGTTTCTGAATAGGACAGCCTCCTCAGAGCGCCGAGACGCGACAAACACTTTATATTGACCCCAGAAATCATCCATTATTACTCACATTAGGCTGATTATGTGGGTCAAAAACAGTGTTGTTTTTGGCAGCCATTTGAGTTTTATTCTTAGCCTTAGACATTTTGACAAAAATACATATTAGTTTTGTCATATTTAGTCATTTCAGTAAGTTTTAGTTTTAGTGTCATTTTAGTCGACAAAAACTAAGAAGGTTTTAGTCTAGTTTTTGTCAGTTTTAGGACATAAACAAGGAAAACTGTGTATACGTCTTTAAATAATTGAAATTTGCACATCGAGAAACAGATAAAATGATTTGCTGGTCCATCAATGAATTAAGAAACTCAACCGCGTGTGTGTGTGACTGGTGGGCGTCTCCAAACAAGCAGCGGCTGCAGCTTTTGAGGACAGAAATCTCAGATTCTGAATGTCTGACTGACTCGCTGACATTTTCGTCTTTGTCTGTCTTTGTCTGTCTTTGTCTGTCTTTGTCTGTCTTTGTCTTTAGCGGAAAACTTTTAGCTCGTCATCGTCTCGTTATCGTCTGGAAAGAACGGGTCGTCAACGAGATTATTTCGTTTTCGCCATCGTTGACGAAAACAACACTGGTCAAAAATTAGTGTCCCTTTAAATATTGTGACTTCTGTTATATATATTATTACTCAATGACATTTCAGACAAATTAAGTAGAAAATGAAATTATTTTATTCAACTATTGACATTATAGTTTTCTTTTTTTTAAATTTAGCTTTGAGAAGTTTATTGAGAAAAGCCTTACAAAAAGTCCTGCTTTCTTTATATTGCATAATAGATTTCAGAGAAAAAAAATTTAGGTCTCATATTTACTTATTTTTAACCATTTTTGTGCAGGTTTTATTTGTTTGGGAACTCCTCCAGTTAAAAAGACACATAAACTATGTTGAGTAAGAGGGTCTGCTGTCCAGCAGAAGAAGGAAGATTTGCTGTTACGGACAGATGGTGCCCCACCCCTCCCCCCCTCCCACCCCAGAAAACAAAAGAGGGCCTGTAGAGGTCGGGACCTTTTGAAAAGGATCCCTCCAAGTGTTATGAGCTTGGCTTTCATTCTTAACTTTTGCGTTTTTCTCTCTCTCATCACTAAGTGGGCTTGTCATCCTGCAGGCTACTCTCCCAAAATGCTGTGCTTTTTAAATGGGCAGAAGAGCCACAATGGATGCAGCAAGTTACAGTGAGGGAATGTCGTCAAACAGAGAAAATGGAGGGAAATGGAGAGCCGGGCAGAGTTGAGGAGGGAGTTTCTGTTGGAAGTGGGTCACAGTGGCATTGATGCGATGCAGAGTGACGTGCTGACAGGCGGACGGACTCGCGCCACCGTCTGCGTCACCTTTTGTCCTGCAGTCAAACAAAAGGAAAAAATGGTGTTTAAAACGGCACTTGTGCAGAGATAAAAATAACCTGTGCAGAAAAAAAGAGGCATTCTCGCAGTCTGGAAGTTGTTTACTGCTGAGTTGGTCAGATTTTGCTGCTCATCCTTCACTTGCAGCACATAAAAGAGCAGGATTGAGTTTTGCGGGATGATTATTTTAGCAATACAATGCCTGTATGATCCGTAGCTTCTCCTCCAGCTTCTTCGTGAAAGATGTGAATCCAGTGGGATGGAGAGGATGAAAGGGTGGAGGAGTGGCAGGGGAGCCGGGGAACAGTTTAATTGCCCGATCATTTTTCCTGCCAGGATAGCTCTCTGGAGCCGGGTGTTAAAGAGCGGGCAACGCTCGCAGATCCTTGCAGCTCTGCGACTTGTGTGAACCCCCGTCGCCTGTTCGCCCGTTCCCACAGCAGATCTGTAAATATTTAAGGGCAAAGCATCAAGTCTGTCACTCATGCCTACAGCCAGTTTGACCTAACATGCATGTCTTTGCCCTGTGCAAGACACAGGAGGGGGTTGGGGGGATGCAAACCCCCACACACAAGCCTCTCCAGCTTCCAACTGAAAGCTTTGATTTGCTTATCTTTATTTCCATTAGAGCCCTTTACAAGATGACGAGGTGTAAGGGTGCAGGTTTTCACCTCTATAGATAATTAGAATTAATATGTTGCTAAAAGCAAAGGCGGGGGTGTGGGGGGCAAAGAATGTCCACTGGCCCTTCCCCCTAGTATGGATTCATCTTCCTTTGTTGTTTGAGTGCGCTGGTGACGACTAAAGACTGAGGAACCTTCATCCTAATCGGCTTGAGATCTGGCTGCAGGTCAGGCCAGCAGATGAATCCAGATTAGAGGGTCACAAGGCAGGGAGAGAGGATTACCAGCTCTGGCCACTCCAACCTCCTCCTGTAGCTGTCCAACTGTTGGCTGTCCAACCAGCGCCCTGTGCTCTGGCTCTCCTGAAGAGTTAAGGGGTCTGACGGGGGTTAGTACCACCGGGGATTTAGCTGAAGGATCAATTTGTGCTCATGAAATAATACCAGATTTTTCTGTTAAAAAACAAACTGTATACATTTGATTTTATCTGAAATTAAACTATAAGGTGTCATATGTTGAGGCATTTCTGTTTAAGAAATCTTTCTCCCGCTTTTGTTCCTCTTCTAAACCAAAACTATAGAATATGGTTGTGTTTAGGAGTTAGATTTCTGTACAGCAGGGCCCCCTGGTTGCAAAGTGCTTGTCAAGTACATTAAAAGAATATTACTGGCTTAAGGTTGAACCCAGTAAGCGAAGCGTTGACTCGCTCATGCAACAAATGTTCTTCCCCCTACAAGGACGGCTTCTCCTGTGCGTTTTATTTTCAGCAGCATCCTTCCCCAACAGCTTTGTTTGCATCTCGCTGTCACCGTCTCCTTCCTCAGTCTGTCTGCGGCCTCACCTAGAAAAACGGAACAGAATAAAAGCTGTGTGCAGCAAATGCACCCCCGCTCGCTTTCCTGCATTGAAACTCCGCTTTTATCTCCCCGCAAATTAAACATGCCTTTTTAGATAACAGGCTCCGTGCCACCTACCGAGTCGAGCCGCACCTCCACTCCCTCGCGCGGCTCCTGTCCCCGGTTTGAACTCGGTGAATTTGATTCGGGCTCGCACGGAATGCTGCTTTATCGGATCAGGAGCGGTTGTAGGAATCTCTGCGGGGTAATGGGGTGTTGTTTGTCGGGTGTTTGGTGACAAAACTGCAATTAAACAAATGTAAGCCAATCGAGGGGGATGCCTCCAGTCTAGAACGGAGGGAGAAAAATCCTAGCATGCTGCTATCTGTGTGGGAATCCTGAGTTTTTGACCCTTGACATCCATTTAGAAGTTTATTCTACACATGGACTTTGCCTAACACATGGCAAACAGCTTTGCAGAGCTCAAGGCTCCAGGGAGTTTACAACATCAGGTCATTATTGTAGAATGACTGTTGGATTAATTGTTAATGAGAGTGATGATAATTGCAGATCTGGCAACTTAAGCTCATCCATCCAAGTTTTAGATCAAAGCAGAAGAGCATGTTGTGAAAGCGAATTTATTTGAATTTTAGACATAACCATGAGGCTTTCATTTGGAAAGCACTCTTTCAGCTGGAGTTTTTGGGTCTTGTTGCACGGCAACCTCTTGAGCCCTATGTGGTCCTTCTGCCTCACTGGCCCTGCCGGCCTGTTTTCTGCCTCGGGTCTTTGAAATGCTAATCACTTCTCCCCTCTTTTCTCTCCCAGATTCCTCCTCCAACTACATCAGGCAGCTGGAGACGAAAGTGCGGATACTGGAGGACGATAACAACAAGCTCCTCTCGCAGGTGAGGCCCGCGCATGTACTGTTCGCACCGCCCCCCTTTTCTGTCTGCTACGCCACTATTGCCCCGCTTGACTAAACTCCTCGTGTGCAACTCGCCCAAAAAACACGTGATAGGCAGCTGCGAGGGCAGGATGCGTTTGCCCGATGCCTCCGCGAGGCTGTTCCCCTCACAACGGGCCGCTTGTTAGCTAGAAAACGTGTTTATCCATGTTTAATTCATGAGGAGTCAGTAATCTGCAGTAGCGAGCAGCTATGTTAGCCCCAGAGGCGAGCCGGGGAAGCAAAGAGAAGATGAGAAGGGGAAGGGAAAAACGAGGGGGAACACATTAAGTGACAAGTGACTGAGCAAAAGATGTTTTTTTTTTGTTTGTTTGGGTTTTTTTTAACGCCCCAAAGTCAACCTCTCACTGACTTCCCTTAAATTCGGGGGGATGTGGGAGTGTAAGAGGCAGGAGTCGGATTAAAGCACGGTTCACCACGAGGTCACATGTCAGTCTGTAGGAGTGTGTGTTCGTACACGCAAACACTAGAGAAAAGTTTCACTCGGATACCCTAATTAGCTGTAAAGCAGGGGGGAGAGTACTGGAACATTCATCGCTTGATCATTAATTATTGGGCGAAAAGAAAAACTCATGTAAAGATACATAAAAGCTTTTATGGGAGACGGCTCATTTGAATGCGAGTCAGACTGCAGACAGCCAGCCGAGGCTGAATTTCACAGTTAAAAAAAAAAAAGATTTCTCACTCTCAAGACTTATTTCCCTTCCTGCAGATTCAAATGTAAGCAGAGTTCAGGCTGAAATGAGCCTTATAATTATCCTTATAATGTCACAGCTGTGTGAAATAGGTGCCCCCTCTTGCAGTTTCAAGTGTTTGGGTACCAGAGCAAGAAAAATGAAGTCATCAAACCGGTCTTTAGAAAGTGAAAATTGGTCAATTAAAAACTCATATTAACAGGACACGACATATTACACTTTTCAGCTATCTATTAACAAAAGTAGAGGAAATATGTGAACTAGTGTGCATATTGGAGTATTCACACCAGTTGCATTCTTCCTGTCTCAGCAGCAGCTTTAACATGCCATCACTGTGGTGCCTGGTTGTCACTCTTGAGACTTTTCCCAAGGGAAACCTATCTCTTTCTTAAAAAGAACATGGCTCTAGCGCCACATGAGGAGAAAATCACTGCTTGGAAGCATAAACACCTCAGTGTGATGATAAGGGCTTGTTTCTAGGTAGTGCAACAGGATACTGATCCCAATCACGTGTATGTATGCTAAAGCTGCAACAGACTGAAAATGACATGGGTGTGCTAGAAAAAAAGAGCATAAATGAGTTATCTAACAAAAGCCATGTATAATCTGTTCCATATTGTTAAATTTAAGTGATGTTTATCTAATTTTACAGCATGTTGCACCAAAATATTAATTATGTCCTGATATATAAGAAGTTGTTTTCTTTTCCACATGAAAGCATAATATGAAACTATCCTGAAGCAGACTCATAGTCCTTGTTGACACTGAGCTGATGAAGCTTTAGATTTCAGGTCTATATAACTAAGACTCGTACCTCTCAACCTCTTCATGGTTATGTTTTTTTTCTCCCTAGGCTTATAGCCGCTATAGCTTATCGCAAATACAGACGAAAAAGGTAACTTTCTAAAATGTTGCCGTTGTGCTGACTCTTCTGCTGGCCAAATGTTTGAACCTCTTTTCAGCCTGTGACTGGATGGTAATGGGACTTTTCAAAGCTTTGAGCTTGATTCTTTCTCTTCCAGAGAGGATGGACACAAACAAAGCAACAGCTGTACAATTTAATGCCACTCTCCGTTTTTCTCAGTAATGTTTAACATTTGTTAATTGTTAGTTTGCTCAGTGTGTGCTGGATGGATCAGTAGCAAAATAATCTTTAAAGAACTGAAGAAAGAAAACCCACCTGTGGTGGAATTAATATATTCTCAATGCTTACTCTTATTAAGATGGCGCCCTTGTAGATACAGATTGGAAAATATATTTATGTGGCAAGTTGCATTAAATCATGACAAAACTGCAGCTTAGCAGACTAAGTCCTCTTTGGTACAACACATAAAACCAGTTTATTTAAAGGAGGGCTGGTTTTAACCGCAATATTCTGACAATAAGCCACCCCAGTTCCACATCAGGGTGGGTGGACACACATCTGTTTGTAAAGCTAGCTGGGAAACCGAGCAAGAAAATGAATCACTGAATCAAAACGATGAATCAGAGGAATAAAATGTTTTTCTTACTTTTACAATATTACTCCCACTGTAAAGCATGAATGAAAGAAAACACACCTTGGCACAATGCTGCAACAAAGTAACACAACTTAGTTGCCCTTCCTGTTTTGCATTTTAGCTTTACTGCTGCAGCACAGATGCTATCTAGTTCGGTGCCACTGCTAAGCAGAGATGTCATTTTAATTTTACGTAATTTTTCCAGTGCAGTTTGAACATAAACATAAATGAATAAATCAGACCCCGGAACTATACATACTCTGTACTTTTGGTCCAAAGGCACTTTCGCTGAACTGTACTTCCACAAATTTAACATGTTTTGGTTCCAAGGAGGAAGTACCAGGGACTAAAAGATTCATGTGCTTCGGGTTGAAATGCTTTTAATGGAGCAGATGGGGACATCTCTGATATCTGGGAACATGATACAAATTTAAAATCACCAGCCACTTGCAGTTACTTTAGTGTAGCATAAAATATGAAAGGGCCACCCTTGATTAGTCCAAACAACAATATGAAAAAAATCCATGTTGTGGCATCAAACTACAAACCCGTGGATTTAAAGATTTTAGAGTTTGTGGAATATTCCCAATTTGAGTGGCAACTAATACAAAGAAATCTTAGAAAAATATAGTCAATGAAGACCATTTTATTACTGAAATGTTCCTTACCCTTTAGTTAAAAATGAAATTATAAATGCTGTTTGACAAACACCTTTATAATCTAGATGAAACTTCCAGCTCTACTTTTGTCTTAATTATGCCAACTTTAGTCTTATCCAAATTAGATAAGAACAAACAAACTGGATTGTATTTTCTTGTAGAGGTGTTGCTTCTGTGTCCAGGCCTTTTTATTTACTTCTGGCATGCTATGCTAATGAACTACCACAGGTGACCCCTGCTTTTTGTTTATGTGGCCTTTCTTGGCTGGAAAACCTCTATCTGTCCTTGTAGCTGCACTGCACGGTGTTTTGATACCTCAGATGAACGACTTTGATGCGTAAACGACACACGCTTGTTTTGGCTTGTCAAGACGTCTGGCGGGCTAAATAATTTAACTTATGGGGTATATCCGGGCATCCATTATGCATGGCTTACAGTGGGTGTGTGAGTGTAATTGAAAAACAAATGTTTGTCTGAAGTTAAGAAATATTACTCTGATGTGGATTTCTGTGAAAGGGGCACCCCAGTCTGAAAGTAGTGAACTAGAAGGAGCATTTCAGCAGTTTGTTTGATTTTGCTCTTTCACAATTCCCCTCCTTATGACGGAGTAACAGCGGTGGAATTATTACAATGGATTAGTCGCCTCAGTGAAGGCATTGCCTAACTTCCTGTATTACGAAACTGGTCTGGTAAAACTCCAGGAGAGTTGAAAGGAGACAATGTCCTCTTATTTCAGGAATTTTGACCCTCCACACTAGCTTGATTGAGGGATTTTTACTTTGCCAAAAGGACCTACAATGGTGGAAATTAACAGAGGCTTCTCCGGCATTAGTGTAGCAAAAAAGAAAAACAGGTGTGTGCTCACGTTTACATAAAGATTAGCTCGCTCACTTTCCCCTCACTTATTTTTCCAGCCGTTACTGTCAACCCCTCAAAGGGTACAGGGTTCAGTTTTTCCCTTCGTGCTCACTGACTCTTGCTTGTTAACAATTAAGAGCTCAGTGTCACTCATTAAAGCACGATTTAACTCATCTTCTAAGAGCGGGCTGTAGACTGGTCCCGTAGTTTAATATGATGGAGCTTAATGGTTTGGGATTTATTTATTTATTTAAGTGGAATATTTCATCTATAGAAATGAATATTTTAAGGCCAAGGGAAGGGTTACCTGTTGGCAGACTTCACCCTTTTTTATTTACTGGAATATTAGAGAAGCTGTTTAGACTTAGTGCTAACATGTATACAGTTGTTTTTTTTTAATTACAAGTGAACTTTGCTAAAAACAGGTGTGAATGCACAGAGGATGGATTAGGGCTTAGAAATGATCACTCATGCCACGTTAGGGGCTCTAATTACAGTCTGCACATCCATCCCGGGCCACATAAACGTCCCACTTCCCTGACATGATGGGATATATGCAGTGTAGCGCCCCCCCCCCCCGCCCCTCCTCTCCTATCTTTCTTGTGTTCACATTGTTCAGGTTTTGCTGAGCAATGTGTAAAAGAGACAGATTTATGATAGGGGACAAAAACGAATGAAAATGAATAAGATCACAATTTCATGTCCCCCTATTGCAGGTGTCTCACACTGAACAGCTTCTCTACTGTATGCCTTTGACTTACACGAAGCACGCGGCTATCCTTCCTACCCTTTTGTCGCCACCTCTGGCCCTCATAACTCAAAAAGGAAACGATGCATGACGTCCGCAGCTTCTTCCCGTCGGCACCAGGAACATTGTGATGGATGGATAAAAAACAAGGACCCTGAGTTTTAGGGAACTGTCCTCGGCTGTCGAGTAAACAAATGGCTTCGTCGGTCTCGTGGTCAAGGTCACATCGGGCTAGGATGTTAAGTTGACGACCTGGTCTGTTTTTAAAAAAAAAAAAAGGCTGATTTTGATAGAAACCTCATGCAGCTCTCTTATAATGCTTATTCCAGCTAGTTTGAATTTGACTCTCCTCCCAGTCTGACATTTAAGGTCTCCTGATGCACAGCCAAGAGCGATGACAGAGATGTGAACAGAAGTAAAGACTTTAGGCCCTGAATGTGGAAACCCAGAGGATAGATGAAGAAGTGCCGAGAGACTGATTTAGAAAGGTTAGAGGAAAAACGAGAGGATAGGAAGGAAGGGGGGCGGATAACTAAAGACGGAGGATGAGGGGGGTGCTGATTGTGCATGGAAAATGTGTGCGAGTGCACACCTGAGTGCATGACACACAAGGAGATAATACACAGACAGACAACACAGCACAATGCCCATACTTTCACAGACACACACCGCAAGCTCATTGGGTTATTTATAGCCCGAGTGCTCCCAGGCGTCACGTGTGTTTAAACGCAGCACCTCGCACAGGGAGCACTGGCGTGCGTGACATGAGAAATGTCCTAAGGAACAGCGGCGCTGCCATCTTCCTGCCCACAGAGCCATGCTAGGCTGGTCGCTGCCCCCGGGAGCCGCTAGTCTTTGGCTGCTAATGAGGACAAAATCTTCTGAGCGCTGCGTTGTTTAACGGCCCTCGATGATCACATGGCGTGATATGGCTCCCAGCGTGGGGAAGTGTCGTTTATGTACGGAGCTGCACCAGCAATGGCGTCAGAGTGACGATGAGAGGCCAGGTGCCGGCGCAGGAGGAGGGCAGAAGCGGATATACAGGATATATCAGCATTAGCATCATCGAAAATTCTTGGATGCAAAAAAAATGTCAAAGGGTCTAAAATGGTTTGATTAAATTTTTTTACTCCATTTTTTTATACAGATATGGAAATGTATGATCATATTTAGATTAGACCCAGAGGTGCCATTCATGTTTGTACTTTGTCCCTGTATTAAATTTTAGGACTTCCAAGTGACGCAACTCCTTTTGTATTTGCAGGTGACATGACATTGAAGTATTAATTTTTTTTGTATTGTGCCCATGTGTGCCTAGCAATGCAACCCAGGCGACCTCCGCGCCCTGAGGAAGGGAATGACTCTGTACCACTCAGAGTCCCAGCTGTCGTCCCTGCCCCAGCGCCAGGAGGCCATGCATATGGTCAGTACCCACGAGACTGACACACACACACAGTTAGGCTCACACCTCGCCACGTAGACAGTAGTCAAAGATCATCACTACGCCACTGCTTATACCAGTGTGGTTTAGTGTGTAGACTAGTTCTAACTGCACACTGACACACAATTATAAAGAGCGCTGTTCTGATGGCTCCACTGTGAAATCAAGTCAAGCTAGTTCTAATTCGCTTTGCCTCTTACTTTTCAATTATACATCCACACCCAACCTCACTTCAGCTCACTCATGACAGGAAGAGAACTCAATCACTCAGGAATAAAAGAACAAACGGGAAAGGATGAGGAGAAGTGGGTCATAAGGTTGACAAAGTTTAAAAGAAACAAATAAGCAAGAGGAGAGAGTCAGAGCCCTCATATCCTGGGCCTTCAGCTCCTTCGCTTCTCCCAGGAGTCAATTTAACCGAGTCCTACTATGAAAGTAATAATCCTCTACAATCCATCTCCCCCTCTGACCCTGGCAGTGTCTGGGGAAGAGAAGCTTGGTAATTGTTTTTTGACTGCTCAAGGAAGGTCAGACCAGGACTGTGTCACTGCCCAGAGGACTAAATCTTCCCAGTGTTAAAAATCAATAAAATGTTTTAATCACAGGCTCTGTGGGGAAGCACTCACCTCACTCCATTCTGAACCAGCATGCGATCTTCAAGCTTGTGTTTCAACCCTGCCTCTGGGTTCATACCATTTAATAAGCTGTGAACTTTGACCCCACTAGTGCCGTCTCCCTCGAAGCGGGATGATAAATTGAAAATTGTCTTTACAGTCTTCCTATGCTCAATTTTCTTGTGCAGTTTCTAATAAAATAAATTCTTACTTTTGACCCGAATGGCCAGTTTAGACTCCACACAGGCATTTGGTGTCAATGTAGAAATCAGTAAGAAGTCGGGAGTGTATCTAAGTTATGCTAACAAGCATATTTTCTGAGTATATTATCATAAATATTTCATCAGTTGGGAGAGAAATTGCTTTAAAGTTAGCTTTGTTGTAAGAAATGTTAATTTTAAAATGTCTCATCATAGAAATTTAAAGGGAACATATTCAAAATCAACTTTTTTAAGCCCTTAAATACCCGTTTTTTGTCTTTTTCGAGCGTTCAGGAGTGCAGAAAAATGTAATTTGGTCTAAATATGGTCATGTTATTTTTGAAAAACATTCTCTGCCGATCGTTAGCGGCTAAGAGGCTAAGGGGGCGGAGTTG
>JBBDHI010000024.1:5601424-5612806 GCA_037177115.1 Craterocephalus stercusmuscarum
AACTGTATTGTATATATGATTTTATTCATGTTTAAGGTCCAATGCAACCATTTCAGAATCATGTGTCAGAGCTTCGCTTCTTTCAGGTAAATGTTTCTCCATTGAAAATATGAGATTATGAAGTTTATTTAAACTCACTAGCCACTTAATTAGGTACAGGTTGCTTTAGTTTTGTAGCTGAAGTTGAGATAAATCAATCCAAACATTTTCTCTTTTCTATTAATTGTAGGAGAGTCCGCATGAGTTTCCTGTTCTTAGGTGTGCAGCTGCAGTCCATGTGCTTCTAGGTTACTGTAGATGTGTATCATTGACGGTATTCATTATGTACATTTTGGTTTTAATAGTTACTCTTTACTGCACTCCCATAGGCCAGGACTAAATGCCCTCAATTAGCTTAGTCCTATAAAACAAAGACTAATGGTAACCCAAACAAAGTCTAGAGGTTGTTGGACTCACTCTTCACACCAAACAATTTACTTATAAGAGCATAACCATTCACAGTTTGACTTTTGGGGATTAGGTAGAAGAGGGAAATTGCAGAACTAAAGAAATTGTTCTCAAGCTTGTCCTAGAGTACATGTTGCTACTTATCCCAATTTTAAAACAGTTAACAGCAGTGTTTTCCTTATTGGGATGTTACGTTTCTATTCTGCCAATTCATTTTAACTTTCAGTTAGAGGACAAGTTTTTTTTTTTGTTTGGGTGTATGAAACAAAGTTTTTAATTTGATCATCTTTTGCATAAAAAGGTGCTGACATGAAAAATTGCTTTATAAAAGTTGAATATAAATACACCTTCAGGATCTATAGATTTTCAAACAAATCATTGCCTTTAAATGTATTTTGTAACAAGCCAATAGGTAGTACATTCTTATGAAAAACCTAAGACCTCAGACTAGAGCAGGAGAAGGAATACATGTGCCAGCAGTCCCAGACCTCACAAACAGAATGCAATCAGAAATAAATCTGCACCTCAACTTTCTGAAAAGGACCACTTGAATCCAATTTGCAACAAAGCTATAAAGGATGGCTCAGGGTTGAAAATTCTCACTTCATGAATGTAGATACCTCCCAGTCTGCCAAAGCATTGTAGACATTAGTCAGTTTACACTCCTGTAAGAGACCTACAGATCTTAAATATTGAAAATGTATTTACCAGCTGGGTAAACCCTGAAAATGCTTAACACAAAAAACACCTCTGAACTGGAAATACTATTCACCTTTAAAATGACATTTATTGAAGTCAAATCCAGATCTACAGCAATGATCATATCTGAATGAAAAAGGAAGTTTTGCACAGGCAATCTTTACTGTAGGCGGTTTATTCAGCTAGTATCACTAGCATGTCCTTCTCCCTTAACAGGTTGGCCAGGCTGCTTTACACCTTCAGGATCATGGGAGGATTCCAGTTGCTGGGTATTGGGGCTTGCAGCATCAAGTAGTCATTAGGATAGCCAAACCACACTCCACCTACTGGTGGGCCTGATTTCAGAGAGCTACTAACTGGATATTTAGTGGGAGCTTTAATGGGGCCGTGTGGGTACAGAAGGCCTCTCTCTTCAGTTTGATAGTTGTAGTTGCCATGGTCATATATCTTCTCCACAGAGGATGATTCACCTGACCGGAAAGGCGACTGAAGGGAGACTGATTGCCTTCCATAGCCGAGACCAGGCGGTGGTCTTGACGCAAACCTCAGATTTACAGATGAGGACCCGCCAGAGAATGGACCAGGAGGTTGAATTGCCCAGGTTTCTAAGAACAACACCAAAAAAAATAGGATTAAAAAGCAAGTATCCAAATTTGAAGCACTGAAAAAAATAATGTCCCATTTAAAGTCCAGGTTAAACACATTGTGCTTAAAAAGGGGCACCAACTATGTCACTAGGGGGAGCTGAACCTGCAACTTCAGATCACATGGTGCAGTTACAAAAATGTATTTTTTTTTTTTAAAAACAATTTAATTCTTATTGAATGATATGACCCTGGTGGAGGTATGTGGCCACGTGCTTCCAGTTAAACAATCATTCATTTTACTGTTTCTCCTGGTTTGGAAATAATCAGCATTAGCCTGTAGCTTATGGCACACATTTAAAAACAAAGAAACTAAATCAAGCCAGCTGGCAATCATTGTATTACTTTGATATTTACATGAAATGCATTTATTGCATGCAAACATGGATCCGCTGCAGAAAAAAGGTTTGATGCATCACATTAGTTTTGGTCTGTAGCTATTAGCTTCAACTAGCTGCATTCATATGGACATGTACCGTAACATCCTGCAGCTCAGGCAAGTACTTCCATACTTTTGACCAATGGACTATGTGCATGTTAGCATAGGCTACTTCCGGTTACAAAACTCCTGTTGAGTGCTTTATTTCCGGTATGATTGACGAAGCACGCGAGAAGAGTTTATTCTTCTCTGTGTGTCTTGGACATTGTCATATTATGGTTGACTATATTCATTGATTTGTCAGTACGGAGTTCGAAGGCAAGTAACAACAACATAACCAAGCTGCTAGGCTACCAATAGAAGCAATGTAGACGGTCATGTTAAGTTCTAGAAGTTGAAATCGTGCATTACACAGTTAAGCAATACATCACGGCAGTTGTTTACTGACAACCACTCGTCCATACGTAACACCGAGGCATATCGGAGTACGGTTCTCCGACGTGGAGTTCTCTTCTGTTGACCTGTGCTGTGCCAAAAAGTGATCGTCTGCTAGAAGCAGAGAGCGAAAGCAGTATTTAAAACTGGCTCATGTAAATGTAAATAAAACAAATGTTATTTAAAATGCTGAAATACTCTCAGTAAACCTCAAAGCACTGACACATGTCAAACACTTTTATTTTAACCCCCCAAAAATCATGATTGCATTAGGCCATAATTTGGGTAAAAAGTTACACAGCATCACTTTAAAATTAAAGCTTTTTAAAAAAATACAAAATAAAATGAGAGTGCTTTGTATTGGAACAGTTACCTTCAACTGGAGAAGCTTGAAAACTTGAGTCTGGAGCAAAACCACCATACGCCAAATATATAGGTGCAGAAAATGCATTAGCATTGTAAAGAGCAGGTGTTGGGCTTATCTGAGCCCCATGTTGGATGGTTTTTGCCAGTTTAGGTGGGGCATTTTGGGAAACTTGACTTGAGGCAACAGATGTGTCTGTAAACCCACTCTCAGGAACATTCTGGAAATCTAAAGCAAAAAGTAGCTTTAACAAACATTGAAGGAGAGGGTGGGGGGGGGTAAAAGTTACTCCTTACCTTTCTTCATGTGATAACTGTAACTCGCACCAATGAGTATGACCAAGAGCCAGTACCTGCAGAAAATCAGAAAAACATCACAACAAAACCTACTTAACAAAAACCAGTTGAATCAACAGACTCCATTGCTTACTGTATAACTTTCAAACTCGCCATCATTCTTGACACTCAGCGCTCCCGACACCTTTAGAAATAATCTGTTGAAGGTTGATGAACATAGCATGTGACCGGCCCTGACCAGTCACAGCACATGTTAACTATGCACAGCTGCTTGTCATTAATCCTGATAGAGGTGAATCTTCCCCAGTCCACTTATTTTCTTTACCTAAGTGTATTATTCTAAACGATGAAAGTAAAGGTGCTCTATCTTAAACAGTGTCATATTTGACTCCTCATTTGTGATTTCTAAGAGAAAATTTTGATGAGATCTTTTTTTTTTCACCTTTAGAATGTATTATGGAACAGCTTTTTATTCAGCTTTTACTTAATCCATTCAGAACTAAAATCACGAGTTCACTCAAATGGAGAAGCGTTTCTTTTCATGATTTATTTAGAAAAAGGTTTTAACTTATTTGCAGAGTGCAATAATCACAGCATAAGGTTAAAACATTTTTTTCTTCAGTGAAAAGAGAATGGCCTTGTGTCTTTATAAACATTTTTTGAAGAGTCAATCTTATTTAATCAAAGTTAAACCAAAGCAAACCCTGACAAAGACAGCTCCAATCACATTCATAAATTTTAATCCATGTAGAAACACTGTTTACTTACTTCAGAACTGTACAACTCAAAATATGACGGCTCACGAACACTGATGTTGTCTGTAAACCATGAACATATACAGGAAATCTAGCTGCTCAGTCAACAAAATCTCCAATCAAGCCCATCAACCGAATGAGTGAGGAGGTTGTAGTTGTTGAGCTTTATGCATTTTTAGGTAAACACTTGAGTGACAGATTGGACATGAAGCCCATCTGCATTTGTACGAGAAGGGAATTAGTAGACAGTTTCAGAAATGATAGCAGGATGACCAAACTCTTCCATAAGGCTGGAAAACTGGATTGAACCCAGAGATGTCTGAGTCAGTGGGTGACATTACTGAACAAACTGCTGTCTAGCACAGGCAATCCATCCCACACCTAAAAGTAAATGCTTATTCTTTAGGATATTATTTATATCTTCCAACATATAGTGGAGAAAGATGTTTGGCAGACCATGACAACCTTTGGAGAACTTTCTGGTTTTATTTGGAGATACAGGGTTCCCACTTTTGGATGGAGTAACTCTCATAGCAATATGAATAATTTTGTCATCTAAACCAAAGCCAATGCAGGGTTGAGACCAGAGGGCAGAGTTATAGTTCTCTGAAGTCTCCCACCTGCCACCACAATCCCAAAAACCCATTCTGACTATGTTTGCCCCCTCCCATCATCAAGAATGAACCAAAAAGCACAAGTGGAGTAAATTATAACCTCATATAGATAAAAACAACATATTTAATCGAACAAAACTACTTTAAATGATAAGTGTGTAACTACTTTTGCTTTTAATTTGATTTTATCTTCAATAGTCAAGTATCACTTTCATAGGCTAGAAGTAGAAGAGATGATTGTTTATCATTAATAGAGAACAAGAACAATGTGTGCTCTTCTGTAGCCAAGCTAACCAAAGTGCCATAGAGCCATGTATTCCTTTAATTCTCAGCTGTGATGACATAGTGGGTTTTTTCATGAACAAAATAATTTCTACTGTATGAGAGACTTGATTGATAACTCATCTATAGCAGCTTTAGCAACATCTCTGGAGTCTGACTCATGTTTGGATCATTTGCGTCCTGTACAGCTCTCTGAGTTAACCAAAATAATAGCTTCATCTAAACCTTCGGCTTCAACCCTCTTTCGGGAGTGTTGGTTGATTACAGACATCTTATTCAACCTTCATTTTATGTTTAAACATTTTGAGTAAATAGTTTCAACTCAACTATGTGCCCATTTGAGCAGAAATGTGTTTGAAGAGTTTCAGTCAGGATTTAGAGCTCATCATAGCACAGAGACAGACCTGGTGAAGGTTACCAATGATCTACTCTTGGCCTCGGATAAAGTACTCATGTCTGTACTTATCTTGTTAGATCTCAGTGCTGCATTCACCACCGATCACAACATTCAGCTGCAGAGGCTTGAACATGAGACTGAAATTAAAGGATCTGTATAAAGTTGGTTTACATCATATTTATCAGATAGATTTGTATAATGTCTTTCACTGACTAGAGCAATACTTAATGCTTGCCATAGGTAATATTGTCAGCACAGTTTAAATTACCACTGCTGTGTGAATGAAGATTTACTCATCAATGAAGCCTGATAACACTAATAAACTACAAAGATGTCTTTAAGACAAAGACTTGGATGACTGAAATTTTTCCTTCTAAACTCAGATAAGACAGATTTCTTTCTTTCCTGGGACCTGGAAAACTCAGGACAAAACTTTTTAATCTGAATTACTTCGGCTTCTAGTACTACAAAAAGGAACCTTGCAGTTATTTTCGACCAGGATTTGACACAGCTTGAATAAAAATCTGTTTTACTAGTTGCCACCTATGTAGTATTGCCGAAACTAGGGACATCTTGTCTCAAAGCAAAACCACACACAAAAAAAACTAGTCCAAGCTTTTGTTTCTTCAAGATTGGACTACTGGAACTCAATGGGTTGTCCCAAATGTGCGTAGATAGGTCTCCAGCCTATCCAAAATGCAGCATCAAGGGTTGGCTAGGTTAAGAACTATCAGAAGAGATAACTTCTCCAATTTTAGGCTCTTTATTGGCTCCCTGTTAAGTCCTGGATTTAACAGGAGGGGTTGGATCAAATTCAAGATTCAGGTTTCCTTAGGCCCTTATGAATTGGCTTGTATGGATACTGAATGGATGACAGATTGGTCAATTTGAGCCAAAGTTCCCTGAGATGACTGATGATTGTGAATTGGAGTCATACAAATAAAGCTTAATTGGCCTTTGAAACCATGTTTAAAACATTAAACTGATGTGGTTTGAAGGAGCTATACCTGATATTAAAAAAAAAAAAAAGTATGTGGTAAGAGGGGTAAGTCCATAAAATTGAATGACTCATTGATTCCGCATATGTACGAGTCCAGGCCATTTTAGTTCGCAAAAGAGATTTTTTGCACAAATTTCACTGTACAATACCCATTGTACGGATAAGGGGTAGAAAATGGATGGATGGAATACCCATTGTTTTTAGCAGGTGAAATGCATAGCCAGACATTCCAAACTTAAAAAAAATGTTTGACAAGAGACTCCACATTATCAGATTTGACATTTTAATGTGACAATAATACAGTCAAGTTTCATTTTATCTACAAAAGTCTCAATACTGTAAGTCCAACCAATCATTTTTTGATTGGTCAAGTAGAACTTGAGACTAGACCAGAGAATTATTCTAGGCTTTATTGAATGAAAACAAGACAGCCTGCAGCAATTTACCCATCTAAAAAAAGGCAGGCATAGAAGCTAACTTGATACTCTGAAAGCTTAGAGTCCAGGTTGTAATCAAGAATAGCTAAAACCGCATCCACCAGCTGGGCTGCTTTAATAGAGCTGCTACAAATGGCTGGCTGTGAACGAAACTGTGGCCAATTTCCATCATATGTCTGATCTTATCCAGTCACTTGCCCACCTAGACCATAACCATTATTCCCCCTCTGTCCAAGTTGGCTCGTGGAATTTCTCAGACTGCTGAGTGCTGTGGTCAGAAGGACCATCTACGATGATTGTGTCATGCCAGTGGTTCTTCCCGTGCTCAAAAACGTTGCTAGAAAGTTTGTATGTACCTGCAGGATACTTCCTTGTTAGCAAAATACGATCAATATATGGGTGGCCAAACCAAAATCCATCCACAAAGGGGCCAAAGCGCATCATGCTACCAATTGGAAATCTGTTCATAGCGCGAAGAGGAGTGTATTCGACAGGAGGGCGTTCCTCCGTTTCAGACTCATAGCTGCCATGGTCATACATCTTTGCCCTGTAGGAAGCGTCACCAGGCTGGAAGAAAAAGCGTTGTGGACTTGTGTTGAGACCAGGTACTTCAACTTCTGAGGAAAAGGGCAGTGTACTGGAAGAAACTCTGCCAAATTGTGGACCAGAAGGTTCAACGGCATCTTTAAAAAAAGGAAACAAAAATATTTAGGCCCTTTGCCAATTACAACTGTTGCAACAATACAGAAAAGCAGGTTTTATGCCATAGTTACCTTTTGTTTGGTGATCAACAAAGCTCAACTTTGTTGAACTTGCTGGAGAGGTTCCATCATATCCTAAATTAACAGGTGCAGCAAGTTTATTAGAACTGTAAACAGCAGGCACTGGTCTCATGTCTGCGCTGGGCTCGATGTATCTAGACTGTGCATATGGAGCAGAGTAGAGTACTGGATTTGAGGCAGCTGAGGAACCAGACTCTGCCTTTACAAATCCTCTTGCGGGTTCTTCCCAGTTAGAAGTAGAGGGGTTCACATTATATGATCTGTAAGGATCCGAAGCTAAAAGTGAAAGAATATATTAAACACAGCTTGAAAAAGGGTAGAAGGTACGAGTAAGAACGCAAGGTATAACTTACCTTTCGTTATGGGATAGCCATTACTTGGACAAGTAAGTATGACAAAGAACCAAATCCTATTGAAAAACAGAAAATCATTAAAACTACCTCATAAACACAGTCAAAAAAGCACAAAAAAACTTACCATGAAAAAGTCAAACTAGCCATCATGTTAGAGAACTGTTGCAGCTCCACAGTTACACATACCTTCTGAAACCCTTGCATATGATATGCTTGACCAATCAGAACTTTAGAAGTTAATCATACACACCTGGCAGCTATTACTGATTGTTAAAGTGGATTCTCAACCTGAATTGTTTAAGGCTCCTCAATCTGGTGCAGTATGTTGCGGTAATGCATCTTTAAGCTGGTTGCCAACCACCGGTCAAAAGACAAAGAAGAAGCCCCTTTACCATCATTTGGGCCTGTTGTCTCCTTCTTGTAACACACATGATGTCACATGATGCAGCACAATATAGACATTCTCCAACTGTGTAAATAAGATGATTTAGACTAAAATATATTTAACATATCTAAATTAGTGTAACTTTAAAAACATCTGTTTCTTTGCTAGAGTCACCAAAGCAAAAGCCCCAAACTCAAATTTTTACTCTCTCTGAATGGTTAGTATCCATATTTTGTTCAATACTGTTTCCTTCATCATGTAGTCTCTTGTGACACAACTTCAGCTAACATAAACATAGTGTTACAGCTGTTTATGTTAGCTAAAGTTATCCCTCTCAATGCTTATTTTCTTTATGCAATTTATTCTTTTCAGAAATTGTTTATTTTTGCTATCTTACACTGTTTGGTAAAAGGTACAGTGGCCTGACTAAGTTTTGGCATTAAAATATAATAGGTATAAAAAATATCTAATAAATTTAATAATAACAGGAAATAAATAAGAAAATTAAAAAAAGAGCGTACATCGGCCTCAAAAGGCAGGGGAATTGGCATATAACAAGTCATGTAATGGGAGAATTATTAGGGTGCATAAATGTTTTGATACAGCTTGAATAAAACCATCCCATTTAAATACAATGAATCAAAAGTAGTGGGCTTTGGTGTCAAAAAATGCTTAAATGCAATGGCTTCCGATCTGTAACTACTTCTAATATGGTTCGACAGTTTTTGGAGTAAATAATGTACAACCTCCAACCTCCATTTCTAATGATCAGCATCTCTTAGCTTTTAGCTTAGTTAATAAGAAAATAACCATGGCAACATCTTGGTAAGTTGAAAAACTCAAGACAAGCTATAAGGAACAAGCTAACAGCTCTGTCATATAGCTCTCCGTGTAAACATTAAATCAGTAACAAAATGTTTCCACAAAGAAGAAGAAACACGAATCCAGCCTATAAAGCAATGCTACTGCAGCTTTTAGTCTAGAAAAAGAATTAAAAAAAGAAAACTTTGACATGAAGAACATATCCTGCACAAACTGCTGAACTGCTAAACTATATGAGAAATCTCAATGTGTTTGATTGAGCACATCCCTTCATTAAGATCTCACTCCTCTATAGCCCAGCTTGAGACTGTGCCAAATGTGCCATGGTTCTGCATTGTGACAATTTCCGGCTCTTCAGATGTGTGTTTCCTGGCTTTCTAATCAGAATGCTATTTTGTATCTCAAAAGGGGCTCCTATTCAGCCCAACATTAACAGCCCTCGTCTGTGATAATGTGGATGCTTCAGGCCATAGGCCACCAGCTGCATCCACTTGTCAGTCTTTGGTACAGATGCCCTGTCTGTCTGCCGCGTGAATGAAACTCATGGACTAAATTGGCACTTATTGTGCAGAATGATTTTATGTACGCATTTTAATGTGCCTCATCCAATTCCTTAACATGGTTTAATTTTATCTGCCGACAGCTATTTCACATTTTAAAATTATTTCAATGGATAGCTCCTGTCCCTCTTGTTATTCATGTCTTTGGGTGGCCGATGGGGACCAAATGGAAAGGTTGCAAACTCAAACGCTCACAGGCAGTTTATCCAAATCTGCAAGATTTGCTGTGCATCATATTAGTTTCTCATACAAATCAAATGAAGAGAACTCAATTATGATGGATCAATAATTCAGCATTCTCAATTATGCTTTAATTGTGAGAAGCAATATCATCCAATCTTATTGTGTGAATAGGTGTTGTTGCTCTGCAGAGCTTTAGCTGATTGTTTATATGAGATTAGGGCTGTGTATCAAGGAAAAGATCAGGCAATGTCACAGAGTCTTGGATAGCCGGCAAGTGACATGTGCATAAACACACTCAGGCACACGTTCAAATACACTCCCGAATACACACACACACGCTTAATGACACAAACACATAACATAAAGCCAAATGCTGCCACTAAAATTTGCATGGTGCTCAGTAATGCATTAGTGAACATCACTTGGCAATCTGTTCATACGGGCTTAATTGGATTTTAATACCGCCTCTGATCTTGTTTTCTAATTAACGGCGGTGGCTGGCAACCAAGCAGAACCATGCACCCAGCAACACCTTTGATCCCGGCCATATGGAGTTCCTCCAAGCACGCCAGGGATGTAAAAAATCCCTCACCTAGACGTGGGCGAACAACAGGCCCCTGAATCAAAATGGATGGGGTGAGGAGAATTAAGGAGGGGGTGGAATGGGGGAGGAAGGCGGTGGCAGTGGGGGTGGGCAGTGGCATGTGTCATCCACACATCCTGGCGGTATTGTTATTGATTAATTTCTCTCACGATTAGTTGTGATCACAGATACATAAAACATGAGAGGAGGGAGACTGGATGCCTGTACACCTTATCATCCGTGCTGCCATTCGACATCCCTTCGTTGCTTCGGGGAAATGTCAATAGCTTTTTTAATCTGTTTACTTCTCCCCTTGTGGCCACTGCTTTATGTTTTTGATGAAGGGCTGCCAAAAATGTGTCCTTTTTTTACCCTTGCTTTTCCTGTTTTGGCCCTAGAAATGAGGGTATTAGACTTCATCACAGACACTGTGTCCTTATACCATTATCATCTCATCTAAAGGTATATCATCTGAATGCTTAGTGCATTTTTTAAGTTCAAATTGTAATAGATATTAAGGCAGCGTTGGACTTATTTCTGCATGCTCAGACAAGACACTGGAAAACCCAATTGGAGTAAATATCACAAAAACTGAAAAATTCCATCACATAGTATCTTAAATTTACTGGCATCCTTCTCAGTGAATTTTGTTGCATTCTTTAAATACAGTAACTATAGCAATATGTTGAGTGAAACAGGCTGGACAGTAATGTGAAATAATCTAAAATTTTTCAAATCTCTAAGTGCAGACTCGTTTACAAACTTTGTTTTGGAGGCTTTTTGTGGGAACTCCTTTTATTTGCTTGATGATCCTGATCTCCTCAACGGGGAAGCTTAAAGGTATCGTATCATGCTTTTAAATCCTTCCTTTTCACAAGTAAATAATTAATTTATGGTTAATATAAAGTAAAACTGCAATCCTTTGGTCTGAAATCGTTGTTAGTATAGCTCCACACACCCCTTCT